>OMNM01034988.1:0-11472 GCA_900302745.1 Parablennius parvicornis | reverse complement strand
TGGGCGAGATGGGTCGTGTTCGAGACTGCTCCCTCAGCAGGTTCATCACATGGGTGGTGAACTCATTGCACGCCTGGATGCACACACAGACAGGATTCATAAAAAAAAAAAAAAAAAAAAAAAAAAAAAAAAAAAAAAAAAAAAACAATATGCAAGTCGGACCTCTAATGTTGAACTTTGTTTGTTTTTTTTTTTTCTTTTCTTTTTTTTTCTTTTCTCGCACTGAGCCTTATACCGTTGTGTCAAATGCAGCATCCTCCCATAACACTCTAACAGGCTGTTTATAGCACACATTTATTACTTTGCTTGCAATAAGTCACTTCCTCCAAGGGGAATGAAACTGAGTTACAAGGGCCTCTCGACATTTCAGCTTCAGCACATCAATTCGACATAGTGATTCCATGGAAGATAATGAGGAATCGTACTCACAGGAAAAACAACAAAACAAAACAAATAAACAGAAAAAAAAAAAAAAAAAGATCCTGTGGCTGGGATTCCTACTGAACAGTGACACCTTTGTTATTGAAAAACTGATCTTACACTTTCTATCAGTTCACTATATACTTTACTTTCTGTGTAACATTTGCTTTTGATTTCCTGGTTTTGAAAAAAAATTTAAGTAGTGAAGCCAATGCCTATGTTTCAAGTTTGCTGATATTACGTACAGTAATCGTTGTTCCTGTATTTATGTAAAGTGAGTGTAGTGTAAATATATTCAGATCTTTTCATTCTTACCGTTTTGAGAAAAAAAAAATGTGATATTGCTCAGCATTGCTTCAAAAAGGGAGATTCTGCTCAAAGAATTCCACATCTGTAAAAGACAAATTTTTAAATCCTGGTATTTTTCAAAACTTCAGAAAACAGGTGTCCTTTTTCTTTTCTGTTACACTTTTCTTTTCTCCGAGAGTTGTTTAAGTATCCAGTCAGTGTTTTGCCTTTTTCTCTGTATTTTTCATATGGATGGAGCTGTGAAATTAAAATACGTTCAAACATATACATGTATATTAATATGAATGGAGGCATGAAGGTTAATAAAGTTGCATTTTGTATGTAACAGACTGGGGATGGACCTGGTTGCTATCTATGACTGAGACGAATGGCATGTGGTTTCGATGTCCTTTAGACATCTGAGTCCTGTACACGCATTCACTGGCATTCAGAAACCTAATCTTGGTATTAGCGAAGCCATTTTAAATCGTAGCTGAAGTACGGTACAGTAGTTTGTACACAAAGTACATCTGATCCCAGCGGGAACATGACGGAAATCTTGTTCCACTCATTTTGATGTGTTGAGGTGCCTGAATTTACATGTTTAGAGAAGTTTTATATCCAGGGTTTTGCACTAACACGTAACTCTTAACACAACTAGTTTGGGGAGTCAGGAACTACTGACTCACCGCGACTGACGCAGTTACAATTATTTTGGTTTAAATGAAGTTGTTACTCATTACTTTGTCTTTGCCTCACCCTGTCTGGCTCCTATAGGTCACCGAAAATATTTTAATGATGACCGATCGACTCAACAGACCAAAATACGGTTCTATCAGTTGAACATCGACAGATTGATGAATCTCGAAACGAAAAGTAAAATATACAACCATGTGCTGACTTTTTAAGATATTCTTAAAAGGAGACAATTGAAAGTGCAATTCCTGCAGCTGGAAACTGGGATTTTTTTTTTTTTTTTTTACCAGTTTGGATGTTCCTTTTTTAACATTAACAGCTTTCACACTATTATGAACAAAAATGGCCGCCTTCCAGCAAAGTCTAGCAAAGAGACAAATAAGCTCAGTGTCAATTATGTCAACCAAGAGGAAGATAAAATTAAGCCCTGGAGGTACAATTATTTTAACACTACATTTATACACATTTTGCAGCACCGCCATTCATTTGTTTTCTCTTGTTAATGTATGTGAATAGAACCAGTTTGCTATAAAGAAAGAGTGTCAAACTTATCATCTGCTAGCCTCAACTGTCCTGGCTAATCAGTTCCAACATGGCAGATGACGTTTAAATTACAAAGTTTAACAAGTTATTTTGGGGGATTTTAGCCAGAGAAGCATTCATTCACACAGTCATTGTGTTTTGTTAGTTTTGCTCAGCGGAGAACTCAGAACATCAGTTTACACCATTGGTGGAACAGAAACTCTTTTATTTCCAGCATCAAAAACCAAAAAAATAAAAAAAAAAGCCAAAATCAGAAAGTCTATGAGATCACTGGAGATCACGATGTCACGAGGCACTGGAAAACTACCAACACAATTCAATTCAACTTTATTTATAAAGCTCCAAATGCAACACAGTCATTTCTAGGTGCTTTTAACAGAGAAACCCAACAAATCAGGAACCAGACTTAGAGGCGGCGGCAGCACAGACAACGGAAGATGTCCAACATATTGTTTACCCACCAGGTGAAGACACACAGGTGAAGCCCAGTAGAGCAGAGAACACCAATCAGACACATGGAGTGGAAGTCAACGAGCCTGAAGCCAGAGGCGGCATCAGAATGATTAAACAACACAAGAAACAAAACAACGGTCATGACCGTGTTTACCCAAGTCAAGACCATTTAATTACTCAAGTAAGCCCCATGTGTGTTTTCCTATTGATAACCCATGGATGTGTTAAACATTTCTATAAACCTCAAACCTAGATAATTGGTCTCTAAGATAAAAGTTGTGTTTGCTCATTGTTGACTTGAATCCATGTCATCAGCAGATTTGGACCCTCAAATGAAGAACAGAGTCATAATGTCAAAGTTGCAGTCATTTTTTTTTATTTTAAAAGCTCAGGATTTGTGAAAAGGTATCTCAATAATCAGCGGTCATCTTTTTTTTTCTGACGAGAGTGGACGAAAGTCCTGCTGAGCCCTGTTTGTTTTTATTGAGTGTCTGTCTATCTATCTATCTATCTATCTATCTATCTATCTATCTATCTATCTATCTATCTATCTATCTATCTATTTAATTTGTACAAAATCATCCTGCACTAAATATGAACATTTGGAGTTTTTTATTTATCTGTAAATGTGCTCTAATTCTTCTGGCCCCGCCCACTCGGGATCAGAACGGGCTGTATTTGCTCCCAAGGCTAAAATAAGTCTGACACACCTGCTTTATAGTGACAAACTGCAGTTTATTTCACAAAGGTGCAGAGATGGAGTGTCGTGGTTTATATTTATGTGTTCGTTCAAAGATAAGAGGGAAACAACGTATTTGAATGTGAAGTGGGAATATTCTAAACTGTCATCCTGACTGATGTCAGAACCGCCTCTGGGATCCCTTCAAACCTTCCCACTGTCCCAGTGGGTGCATTCAGTCTGATCATGTTCATTTTTACCACCACGACAGGGATCTGCCACCTGCCTCTCTACAGCCGCCTGTGGATCTTTAGCCCCTCTGAACGGCTCCCTGAAGTTGAAACAAAGTTATATGTAAATGAAAAAAAAGAAAGCCTACATTTCATTTGCAGACTCATTTCAAAAATACATTTTGTCACCTGGTTAAAACGGGGCTTTAAAATTGCCAAAATGGAGCTAAAATGATCTTTTTTTTCTTGCCATCACTAAAATAAAAAAAAATTCTCATCCAGACTGCATTACTGCAGGAAATACCTACGTCCACATGACGCCATGAGAATGTCCCAAAACGATGCAATACATCTGCCAGACCTATAGGTAGCGCTGTAACTCAGGCCACAGAAATACACCCCAAAATATTGTTTAAGCAAGTGCGCATCTTGCACGTCGACAAGGTGGCATTTCCAAATGTCTCCACTCTAGAAGCAGTTCTTGAAACAACTCTGTTTTCAGGCTCCTAAAACGCCACGCTGTGTGGATGCTCGGCCCAGAATGATTACGGTCACATAAAAAAGGCGTTGTCGTGTGGACAGGAGAAAAAAGGTCAACCAGAAAAACGCTAAATGACCAAAACAGCTAAAAATGCCAAGAAAAATAAGGAAAAATGGATTCAAATGTCCACTATCCTTTTGAACGTTAACAATATAACATGATTTTAATTTATATGTAAAAACTAAATCACTTTATCGAAATTTCATCCTCATTTAATAATGTCAACTTGTTTTATTGCTTTTGACGCATTCTATTTGGGGAAAAAGCGACAAAAGCGGCTCCTTTGCTCATAAATGTTGTAGATTTGTGACTTTTGTATGAACGCACCCACACGTAGGAGTCATGTTTCTAAACAGCTACTTATTTCTGGTTAAAGAACATTAGTTCAGTACTTTTCAGTGACACAGATTGTCGCTGTTATGCAACAGCAGCAGGAAGTAGTATTTGAAGACCTGACATGCCCTCACGTGTGATTGCACTTTATGAGAACAGGTTAAACGCCATGCACATCCTGTACGGTACTATATTATAACCGGCGGTGGATGAATGTTTCTGTCAGCCGGAAAAAGGATTCAGATGATTACAATCAATTCCCAGTTCACTAAGCATTTTGGAGCGCAGTATATCACCTGCGTGATTGATCACTCACGACACAGTGTACTGAGTAAGGCCGGGCTGTACAGTACGCAAAGTGGATGGGAGAATAAAAGAAATGCTCAGAGTAAATAAAAAGCCTTGCCCAAAGGTAACTTCCCCGGCACTCGGGACAGGCTGAGACATCGTCTGTGGTCTGTGCACTTTCCCTCCATACCTTTCATCAGCAACCTTCGCTGTGACTCACGTCAGGGCTGCTTTCCAAGATTTGAACACAAAGAAGAAGTCTTCCTGAACCCAGTGCGTTTTGGACGAGCCTTCATTAAAACGTTGTAAATGTTTCTTTAAATTGCTCTGTTCTTTGTCATTTTGATGCGTCAATAATCGCTTTTGATTACAAGCCAGAAATGTTGGGACATTCTGTACGATGCTTTAAAAAAAAAAAAAAAAATCCATATAACATAATTACTTTGTAGTGACGATAAAGCTCATATTTGACATACTTGATGTTAAAAGTAAAGTGATTTGTCATTCTGTGAAACATATTAAGTTACTTTTTAAATGAAACAACAAAGAATTACTTAGTGGAAACAGATGGAGGAAGAACTTTGCAACTTTGCAACCATCAAAGTTATTTGTAAACAAGAGCAATCAGAGATTTCTGACGTCCGCCAACGTTGACGTGGACACAGAAGGAAAGACATATTATCTGCATTGTAATTCAAATTGTCATGCGGATTCATTTTCCAATTTGTAATGAAGTATTTCATATTTTCACATGTGGTAAACATTTGGTGAAGATCTGTCATGTACTTTTGACGTGATCCTCATTTTAGACGACAGAAATTAAAATAAGGATCCGGAATTTGGATCCAGATTCAGATCCGGATCACTTCCAAAATGTAATCCATTCCTCCGTAATCTAATATCTATCTGTGGTGAAAGTTTGGTGAAGAGCCGTGGAGTACTTCTGACGCGATTTGCTTAAGATCGTAAAAGCTAAAATCCGGATCCAGAATCCGGATCCAGATCCGAATCACTCCCAAAATTTAGTGGAGTCATTTGGGACCTACGATCCATCTCTGATAAAACATTTGGAGAAGATCTGTTCAGTAGTTTTGATGTAATATGGCTAACAGACAGACAGACAGACAGACAGACAGACAGACAGACAGACAGACAGATAAACAAATAAAGAATTAAGTAAACTAGAAAGAAAAACACTGAGAGCGCAGAGCTCTGCCAAATGGCGTTTTCAATGTTACGATTTCCCAACTTCAAAGTGACGCCATATTGCTAATCTGGATCAGATCTAAATTACATGTCACATTTCGAGAGAATCGACCTTATTCTGGTTCCGATCCAGATGAAATGTTGCACCCTACTAGATATGACCATCCTACAGATCACTGAATTTTTACGATTCAATCAGATATGATCTCCAAGAGATAGGATTTTTGGAAAACGGCTCAATGATAAGTAAATTGGAAAACAGGATCTTTGATATTTTTTCGTATCCAGATGGTTATCAGGATCACTCTCAAAAGTTTATGGAAGACACATCTTCTGAATTTTTTTTTTTAGGAAGATCTCGTCAGGACTTTTTGCGTAATCCTGCTAACAAACAGACAAACAGACAAACAAACCCTCACAAAAACATCACCCCCTTGATGGAGGTAATAAAAATAAATAAATAAATAAATAACTATAAAATGCAGGCGATTTTATTACGTCCTTGGTGGACGTAAAGGTGGCAGACGATCCGTGGAAAACTGTCGGACAGTTGTAAATACTCACAGAAATGTTCTCAATTCAATATAAGCGTTTGAAAACTTTAAAGGTTCTCGATTTGCTGTCAGAAGATTATCAAATGACTCTGGAGGAATTTCTGAGCAAATGGAAAAACTGTCTTAGGTTAGAGTTAAATTCTTCTCTGAAACCTCAAACAGTGTAGAAAACACTGAACGTCGTCCTGTTGGTCACTTAGAATTCTGCATCAAACAAGAAATAAATATTACTCCCCCAAAAGTCCTCACTACCCAGACTTCTTCAAAATGTTGTGACATGAAGACAGAAGAGGGACAATGAAGGACAAGTCCAAACTTTTAAAAGGTGAGTCACAATCATCAAATTTAAAAAATCAGCATTATTGTCACCTTTCCAGTGGGATAATCGGGATGAGTCAATGGAAATTAAAAGCAGGTATTTAGAACATTCTTCCACGTAAACTCTGAGTTTTAATGGGCCATTTGAAGGCAAGGTAAGACGAGTTAAAATGAGCGAATATCTTTTATATTTAAATGTTTAAACATTCAACGTCTGCTGTAGTTTAAATATGGGCTGTTTGAGAGTTTCAAACCAGTTACATTCCGTTTTTATTTAAATGCATACATTTTCACATTATTTCAGAAATCAGACTAATTTCTAAATTAAATCCATCTCTCCTGTTTTTATATGCGTAACTTACATGTCTAACATTATGGTTCTCTGAAGCAGGGGCCATGTTTACTCGTACCTGGGTATTTGAACATTTTTTGATATTTCTCTGCATCCACATAAATGCAGCTACAACTCACAACAAACAATAATTCTTGAAAACTCCGGTCACATTGGCTTAATGCTTTGTTTGCATCTAAAAGGTGGCAGGCAGGAGATTTGTTGTGTTTTTTGTTTTCCACGATTCCAATTGACTTTCATGGCTTCCTGATTCTTGTTACACTGCCCCCTACAGGTCCGGCTGCTCATAGTAGCTCTAAACCAGGCGTATACGCAGGTCCGTGTCAGTGAAGATTTTTTTGTAAACGTCGAGGGGGAAACATCCGTTTTTCTAAACCTATGTGTAAACATGGCCTGAGTTTTGAACATTTCTTAACAGTAGTGGACACAACACTGAAACACAAACTGAGATATCAGCGATGCTGCCATGAAAGTTAACAAACTAGCTTTAGCCTCAAAGCCGTGCTGTCAGGGTGACTTTGTAACAATATCCATAATGCAACAGCTATTGTGGAGGTCTTTTGGCATGTCACTGTATTTTGCACCTGAATTATTAAAAATGACTTTATGTTGAGAATGTAGTTATTTTTCATGATAATTGTTTGGTTTTACAAAAATATAAACTGTCTTATCTCTGCGCCATGACGTAGTATAACTTTAAAGTTTAAATGTATAGGTTATTATAGCAGTATTTTACAGGTCCGGCAGACCCAAGATGAAGTTGAGCTGTATGTGGCCCCTGAACTAATATGCGTTTGACACCACTGGTCTAAAGCATAGTGAAATTAAATTCTACATTTTCCAGTCATTAGTCAGATTAAAAGCCACATTGTTAGCCCTAAAATCACATTGACAGAGGTTTGCTGAAAACAAATTGTCAAATGTACCAATGCTTTGTGATAAAGCAGCTTTTAAGAGTTACATGAAAGTGACCACAAGTAGCCACTCGCAGCTCCGAGGCAGGCGAAGTTTACAAAAGTTACGTTTTGAAGAACGAGACTGAACCAGGAAATGTTCGACACAAACTTTTATTTGCATTGTGAAGGTCGCTGTCGCTCACTTTCACCAATTTAGGCTACATGTTTTATCTTAACTTGAAAAACAAAATATTCCTGTGTGTGTGTGTGTATGTGTGTGTGTGTGTGTGTGTGTGTGTGTGTGAGTGTTTCAACAGTGTAGACTAACAATGTTTCATAATTTAATCCTTGTTGCACTTCATCAAATAAAAACAAAAATAAACTGTCTTACTCTTTAAGAAAAGTTTAAAATCTTTACACACCCCCAAGAAAACATTCAATTGACTGTATCTTTAAATTACAGATACAAAATATATATACAACTTGAATCACAGAGACTTTAAAAAAAAAAAATCAATAGTTGATGTCCGTATTAAAATTATAGTTTTGGTCATGTGGTAGAGATTGCCGAGTTGTGGAACTAAAGAAGGAGAGGCGACACACAGCCATTCAAGCACATTCGACGACCTGATAAAAGACTTTTATCCCAGCAGAAAAGTTACGTTTTGTTTTTTGTTTTTTTCCACCCATCCAAAAACAATGAAACAATAGTTAAAGGCACTTTCAGAAGGTGTTTGATGATGTGCTGAATAGACCAAGAGAACGAACATTTTCTCCGACGTTCTGCGCTGCAGGTGTTCAGTCCCAAAAAGTTTGGATTACGTTTTTGAAAATAGTTGCATTTGCAACCTAAAAAAAGATTGATCAAGTTGAGATTTGTTCATCTTGGCACCGTATAGCAGAGAGAAAATAACTCTGACCTTCTGCCGTAATGTCATGTTCGGGAGTGTTGTACGTTATGTTCGAGCATTAAATTGCTGTGAAATTACAGTAAGATTGCCGGGTTGCCTGACGTTGCCACGGGGATGAAATAATAACTTGAATGAGTGAAAACAAGAAGAGACGTTTGGATTCAAACACCAGCACCAGCTTGAGTCGTGCGTTACAAGACGTCAGCGTAAAAGAAGAACATTCATAGAGCTGTCCAAATAAATACCCTTAACGTCTCGCATCCAGTGTCCCCGTTCGTCAATGAAATGCTCGAAACGTACTTTAATGACGTAAACCATAAATCTGGCAGTGTTGAAGTCGTGTTCGGAAACAGCTCGGTTTAATATGTGGCTCCACCATGACGTTCTGTGTTTCCTTCGCTGGCTTGAGCAACGTTCCCGTTAACGGCTCAAATACATGCTACACAGAGCAGTTTGTTATTTGATAGAGAAAATAAAAGCCCTTATGGAAACTGAATATGTGAGCACAAATGAATTTACTGTCATATATGGTCAGTTTGTGTTACTGAAAAATATCTCTCAGTCATTTGAGTGAAAATAAGGCAAATACTTCAAATTCAGTGATTTGTGGGTCAGCATTCAGTTAAAAAAAAAAAAAAAAAAAAAAATCCAAAGTTTTTGATTCATTTATTTGCAGATATGTATGTGCTGCTACTCTGTCCATGTTTAATGAAACTGAAAAAAAAAAAAAGGCTGACATTTCCAGAAGGGCGCTTCTAGCTCTGGTGTCTCTTCATGTGCAGGGCCAGGTGGTCGGAGCGGGAGAAGCAGCGGCTGCACACAGTGCAGTGGAAAGGCTTTGCGCCGGTGTGTTTCCTGAAATGGCGCGTCAGCTCATCAGAACGAGCGAAGCGCCACTCACATCCCTCCCAGGAGCATTGGTACGGCTTCTCACCTTCAGCAGAAAGACAAGGCAACGTGAGGAGACGGCAGGAAAATGATCTGGTTTTTTTTAGGTGATACACTCCCCTTATTGGATAATATCAATTAGGACAAAAGAGATTTCTTTATTCCTTTCAAATGAGGCGTATTAATAAGTTTCGATGGTGAAAAAAAAAAAAAAAAACTGACGCTGCACCTCAACTGTGAGCCATTAATCACATTGTGTCCTGTCTGTCTCCCTGCCCCCCTTTACAAGAGCTGCAGGGTTTATGTGATTTGACAGCAGTGAGATGTGGGCCAGGTCTGTCAGCAGACAGAATGCATCTGCATGCCAAGTGCATTTTTCCTGCCTGGCAACATGACTGCTTTCACCCCAAAAATAAAAAGTGCCAGTGGAAACAGTCTACCTGTGTGGGTCCGTAGATGGGCTTTCAGATGAGAAGACTTTGTGTAGACTTTCTTGCACCCTAAAAAAAGAGAATCGTATTTTGAGTGTGTACGTCTAAATAAAAACATTCTAGTTTGAATTCTGCCAACATTTAAACTGAGCTTTACTGTTGTTGTGCAGAGTGGACAGAGGCCTCACCTGGGACGTCACAATGGTGAATCCTTCGTCTCTCCAGATCAGGGTTGTTCCTACGGTTGTACCTCAGAGTAGCAGACTGGGCCAGCTCTGGGGACATCGGGCCGATGCTGGGCGTTGTCTGAACTGGTCTGGATCCTGGACTTGGGACGAATCCAGCGGGGGTATTTTGGTCTTGGTGTTTGATTGAAGCTACGCTGGATGTCTGTCCAAGATCGGCGGCGTTATTGGTCTGCAGAGTTAACTTGGAGGCGATGCTGGCTTCGTACGAAGGAGGCGGGGAGAGATTGTGGAGGCCGTCCTTGCCCCTGTCCGGACTGGGAGGCTCGGAGTTTGGTGGGGAAGGTGGCAGGTAGGTTGACCTCAGCTGTTGGCCTAAATGCCGACTTAATGGAAAACACTCGCTCTGCAAGCCGCTGGTTTGTTTGGCCGAACTTTGCACGGTGGCTACGTGGACGTTCCCGACGGGGAGACTTAACGGGGCGACGGGGATGGAGTTCACCTGCGATCCGTGGGCGAGCTGCTCCAAGTCAGAGCTCAAAAGTTGAAACAGGGGAATGTCCTGGAAATCCGGCATCTCCTGCTTGATGAAAAAGTTAGAACTAGCGGTGTCGGCTGCACTGAAAACTCCGGGGTATTCTGGTAGAGCTGGTGGTGGTGGTGGTGGCGGTGCTACGCTGCTCTGGCAGGTGGGATGCATCAGAGAGTGAGACGGCTCTGTTTTGATCTGCCTCATAGTCCTGCAGAGGCCGGGGTGCAGGTACGTGACATCAGGCAGAAGCAGGCTCATGTTGACGCTGTACGGGGAGGCGAAATCCTCAGAGAACGGCGGCTCCAGGGGCAGAGCGCCGTCCCTGCACAACATTTTGGGATTTACTACATCCTGTTGGTGTGGACACAAGTAGCTGTCCATCTCTGATTTACACTGCGAAGCAAAGCAGAGGGAACACATCAGGTCAGCCACAGTAAAGCTTGATTTCAGTTCTCACATGGGTGCTTTTTAGTTTGGATCCTTACTTCGAAGAAGAGAAGGGAGTCTAGATCCACCTTGAATTTATCATGCACCCTCCTACTGTGGCAGCATATCTTAATTTAAATATTAATTTCAATGACCATGCAGGAGTGCTTAATAATGCAGAGCCACAATTGGAATTCACCACCATTCCCCAGCGCTGACGATAAGAAATCACAGAGCTGACAGAATAACAAACCTAAATGGGGGTTGAATAAATTTGAGGATGCTTTTTGGGGCCTGCTTGT
>OMNM01034987.1:0-12500 GCA_900302745.1 Parablennius parvicornis | reverse complement strand
CAACCAAACGTCAAAGTTTCTCCCCGAGGAGTTCAGAGTTTACCTCTCCAACCTTCCAATTGTGCATGAAGATAATCAGCTGGTCCTATTGAGAGAAATCACATTAGAAACTATCAGAGATAAGGGAACAATACAATATTTACCTAATGTGTCATGGTAATGTATCATATTTGCATGATTTTACTCTTAACCAACATACATCTGTCCGTTTAAACTCTCACCACAAATGTCTTTTCCTTTGCCATGTTAAGATGCAGGTAAGGCTGGAGCAATGGCCTGACATGCATGAATGAAAACTGATAAGTCAATATTTATTGTCTCGTATATCATAGTCTATTTTATAGCTCTTAAGTATTGTTACATTTTCATTGTTACATCTATTCTATTACATTTCCTTCACTATTAGAATAAACGATAATAAAATAGAAGCTACTTGGATTCCCTGAGAGGAAATTCCTAACAGCATTGCACCACCTCCCCCGGAGGACTGCTGCTCTGCATGTCTCATATATCTGTCTCAAACAGCTGATTGTTATAAGTCGCTTCTTATCAGGCTTTTTTTTTTTTTTTTTAAACTTCATGACTCCTTCATTCGATTCATTTATGTTGGAACAGCCAAAATGAGATGGAAAAGTATCAGTTCTCCGGGACCACGATTGGACAGCACTGACTTGTAAGTGTGACTGTAAATCACTGTAACAGAGGAGATCACCGCTGTCAGTATCCTTCATCCTCCCGGGGAGCATAAATTTCACGGTGATCAATAAAGCAGCTGCTGAGCTATTTCAATCTGGGCCAAAGCTGCACGCTGACCCCTCCTCAGACCGACGCTGACGTGAGTAAAGCCATGTCACAGCCCAGAGGTACACGACTGGACCATGCTCCTTCAACAGATGACACAGTCCTTCATTACCACGAACATGGGGCCCTGCAGTCTCTTTTATGCACACACTATAAATAATCTGTTACAGTGTGCTCTTAGGCGTAGTAAAGAAGAAAAATACAAACTGAAATAACAGCACATACAGCAATGCGATCTGATTCGTTTAGGTCAAGTTATTGAGCTTTCTTCGAAAAACAAACCAAATATTTTCTTTGTTTTTGTCTTGGTGAAAAAGAAAAAGCTTCAGGCTGCATTCGGGAGAGATGGTGGGAGAGTAAAAAAAAATGCTGAAAGCAAGATAATACACTGCTGCTTTAATATTTTCGTGAGCTCGGCTGACGATCAGACAGAAAAAACACATATCTCCTAACTGTGCCAATAAATGAGAGCTCTGTTTTTCATTTCACAGGCAATTTGACCGACTCCCAAATCAGCCCTTAAATTCAGTGAGTTTTCTTGAATTTCTCGTTAGGCTTTGAGTGTGCCTCCTCAAAATACCCATCTAAAAGTCTCATCAGAGTATGAGACCATGTCCAGGGGCAATTCGTTTTCAACTTTAGCTCACGGGAACATTCCCTTCAATCTGTGTTTGTAGCTCGACAGCACAGAATATTGATTCAAGCCATCAGGTCACCCCATTACATTTATCTCTGCAAACACAGTTGCCATGATGTAAAAGCCAGAGCTGAGCTAATTTTCTACTTGTGTAGAAAAGGTTGACATGAATCAGATATTGAGAACGAGAAGGGGAGAAAGGGCACATGAGAAGATGCGGAGTATAAACAGCAAAGGCTTCAATCAGAAATGGGAAGAAAACATAACGTCTCTCACATCAGTGACAGCCTGAAATAGAGTAGTAAAACACGGTCATGAATGTCATCAATACGTCAAACTGAAACAAGTCACATTATCTACACTGTGTGTACTAATGCATTTTCACGAGTCAGTGAATGAGTGTAAAAACAAGGACATAAATCATATTGGGTAAATGTTAGCAGGTTGATAAAACAACAACAAAAGAAAGTGACGATAGCACAGTGGAGTCGTGGTTAACACTTTTGCTTCGCTGTGAGAATATCCCCAGTTTCAGACTTTCTGTGTGGAGTTTGTATCTAACTGAAAATTGCCTGTAGGTGTCGGTAAGAGTGTGGTTGGACTGAGTCAAGTCGTATTTTGTTTTCATCTATTGTCTGCTCCAGCACCCTGAGTGGGATAAAGTAGGTTTTTTAAACAAATTTTCATGAGACAAAAAAACAAATGATTCTGTAAAGTGTCAACAACACCATTCCTAATTGTTTTTTCCTTGGTTGTCTTTAGTTACATTAAAAACGAGGAGTGTTTCAGGATATCAGTCTGAATTGATTGACATTTGATTCCTACAATTTACATTCTCTACCCAGTCTTATCACCTCATGCTTTAGTTTCTCATTCCCCCTCTCAAAGCTGCATTGGAGCCGACAGAAATCCCCAATCGACCCGCGGGACAAGCTATACCTCGTATTGACCGGCCACATCTCCCGGTGGCCATTATCTTCACCGCCTTGTTACCAGATGGAGCTGGTCGGCACTGGCACACAATAAAACCCCACACACACCTTCCTTGTGTGCACAGATGGATCCTGAGGAGATGGGAGATATCATGTGGTGAACGGTTGCTCTAAATTGCAGAGGGAGGCTTACTTGCTCTGTAAAACTAAGCACCACAATGACATTGGGTGCGGGAAATGCGTGGCGGTTCTGTTGGAGGGAAAACTGATGGGATAAAGTCACATTTATCATGCCACAGACGCTTTCCCCTGGAGTATCATACCATCAATCTGACGAGCAGTATTACATGAATTTCTGACCGCTCCCGGCCTCTTAACCTATATGTGGGCATGTGCCACATTTTCTTTACAAATGTTTGAATTCCCACCGAGACCGAGCCATTAAGTCATGTTGGAGGCTTAGGCTATGTCTGCAATGCCGTTTTCCAGCAACATGTTATGTTACATAGCCTTTACGGCAAATGAGCTTGTGTGAGTGGAACAATACTTTGGTCTGGGAGAAGTGGGCTGGTGGATCAGAGCTCCCTGATTAGTGAAGATGTATTATGGCACATGAATCACATCAAAGTCGAGCTATCTGCCTTTTCCATCAGTAAGAACTGAGAGCTGTTTCCATATGTTAGACATGGCTTTCATTGAGTTGAGCAAAATCCAGCCGTAATCGTTTTTATTCAACCTTTTCTTGTAATCTGCAGGTGCTTTTTCAGGCGTCGCCACATGAGATTGATGAATCATTCAGTTCTGTCTTTTATTGGCCACTTTTTCTTGTTTCTAAGGAATGTTTTTTCTTGTGAATTTTCAATGTAAATTCAAATTCTATCTTGACACAAGATATCATTCACTTGGCAAAAACAAACTTTGTGTAGGATAAACAAATTTTCTTTTAAATAATGCACAAAATCATCCTTTTTGTAGGGTAATAGCGAGCTAAAAAAAAAAAAAAAAAAAAAAAGGTTTATCTTAGACCAACAGTAAACAACTCCACCTGCATATTTCAGTAGTGTCACCTCCACTGAGGTTCTTACTTGTCAGATGATTTAGTGGCTGACTTCAACTGCAGGTGCAAAAACAAGACTCACAAACCCGACTTGGAAGGAAAACCAGAGGAGTACGGTTTGTCCAGGGACAGATTGAGAGTAGACAGATTTGATAAAAACACGAAATAACCAGACGGCCTGGCAAAAACACAAACAACAAGAGAACCTGGCATCTATCAAAAACACTGCTGGTTGAGAAAGATGTGACTATAATCAAGGAGGGGAACGCCGTGGGTGCTAAGCACACAGCGGGCAGCTAAAAGAGGACACCTAAAATCTGAGAAGATACAAGTAATAGCCCACCTTTGACTTCTTACAAAATAATTCCACGATTTAGAAAGTTTAAGATAGATTAGTTTGACAAAAGTGCGACTACAAACAGGATAAAGCTGTTTAAAAGAACTTGTCTATGCCAAGCATGATGACATGACAGCCGATACAAGCTTGATTATCTCAAAGCTGCTTTGAGGACACTTACAGGCTTAAGAAAGTCTCAAGTGGTGCCATTAAATTTATGTCAGCAGGGTCTGTTGTAACTCACAACCTCACACAATTAGATTTCATGCACTGTTTGGCTGAGAGGAAGTGGTTGACTTACAGCATGTAAGAATATTTTCTCACCTTGTGTGATGTGTTGCAGGTCTGACACAGTTTATGTAGTGAGCCTGACCTTGATATTAGCTTTGTTTTTACACTTTGGTTAAAGCACTAATTAGCCTATGTTAGGAATCCCATTCTTGCTCCAAGCAACACAACTGGAATGAGTTTAGTCATGCTGGACATCCATCAAGCTTGAGTATTATAATTGTAACTTTGTTTGCGCGCACTGAAAAATGCTAATGGAATGCTACTGCAGTTCTTTCCTTCCTTTACCTGTTTCCAACTTTTGTCCACCTGCCAAACTACAGTTTGTGGATCCAAATGTGTAGTTTAAAACCTTCTCATTCATTAAAAAAAAAAAAAAAAAAAAAAAAAAAAAATGTCTGCCAATGATTTCAAGCATTATTTGCAGAGAGCAGTTCCTAAATGGTCACTATGTGATGTCTACATAAATGCACTGAAAATTCAAAGAGACAATATTGCAAGAGATATTTTAAGAGCCAGCAGAGCGGCGTCTGCAGTTTGTGGGGGGGATTTGCTGATTTATCCGCTACTTCATCCCAAAATGGCCTCATTAGAGAGGATCCTTCCCTGGCAAAGGCATTCCTCAAACCAATTCACAACACAAAGAAGGGCTCTATGCAAAGGACTGTTTTTGTAGTGCCGCCTGGTCTAATACCTGGCGCCAATTCCTGCCTCTTGGTTTTCATAAAAGCAAACTGAACGCATATTAAATGGAGACAAATCGCCACCCCTCAAACTGTCATCGTCCTTCTCTGGCTCTCGTTCTCGTGCTCTTTTCCTTCCGTTGTGGCTCCGGCCTGAAGGATCCTATTTATGCGGGCGGGCAGCTGTCAACAGGGCAGCACTGGCAGACTGCAGAGTAGCCTGAAAAGTGAAAATCTATTTCTAGGACTCTATAGAATGCAAAATTGATGCTCAGGACAGAATAAGTCAAGGCACACACTGAACAGCTCACACTCACAGTGGCTTGCTGTGTAATCAGGTCATGCAGCTTTAGTGTGTTTCACTTACAAGGCAGGGTGTCTCTGACTTTCAGCTGTCACATTTTCATTGCATGCTTTTTTTCCTTTCTTTCCAAATTAAATATCACACTTTTTTTTTTTAAAGATAGAAGAAAAAAAAAAGAAAGAGGCTGATATGTTTGCGTCACTGCGTGTGGTAATGTGTTTAGGGATGCATTCGTGAGAGGGGAGAGGGATGCACAAATGGAGGGAGGGTTAGGGAGGGGGAGCCGCTGGAGGGAGGCTGGAAAGCGGGTGAAGTGATAGGCACGACAAAATGAGGCATGAGTCATGTTCGTGCTGACGTCGGCAGACGGGGGTCAGGTAAGCAGCACACGTCTCGTGGCGGCTCAGCCGCAGGCTGCGACGTGTCGCGTCACACCACCGATAAAAAGGAAGCAAGTGCTTGGATCGATAGCAGCCATTACTCTCACCGTCGTGTCGTTTTAGTGAACGTCTGACGTGGCTTTATCGCGAGTAAGCTGGATTTGTTTAAGGGCTTTAAAAGTACAGATGACTCACTTTCCAAGAGGGAAAATGTTTCTACTATGCAGTAGAGAACAAGGTGCAAAAACATAAAGGAGGAGTCAAGTAATCACACACTGAGGGAAGGCAGACAGGAACAGGCCGAGTAGTGAACTGAAAAAGAGACAACGAAGAAACACAAACTTAACGTGGGCTGGAACGAGTGCTGACATGAAGTCGGGCAGTAGATCTGATCCCAGGTCACAATAGGCAAAGGGAGTGACTGAGTGTTTACAGGGGATATGCAAAGAGACTGTCACGCATTGGAAGAACATGCAAACTGCACTCTTGTCTGGCTGGGACTCAAACCTTGTTGCCTTGAGGTGAGAGTTCTAACCAAAAACCCTACGACATGAGGTATCAAACTATATCGGCCCTTGTGAATGTTGACGTTTCTATAAATATTGAGCAGCTCATATTAAAGTCTTTTATTCCAGCCATTGATAAAAGTTGTATTTCAGAGAAAGACATCAAAACTTTACAAACCCTATGGAGTCTTGATTGTTTTTGTTCAGCCTCTCTGCATCTGTCATCCATCCAGCAGCTACTTGACGCCTTTTCAACAACAACAAAAGCTCCTCTAAAATGGCTGTAGGCCACTCAGCAGATTTACCAAGTTGTTCATAAACACAACATGTAACAGATGCAACAATTCAGGGAATTCAACGTGTTGGAATGGGTCTTCTGCGGGGAGTCGCCTCAGAGCGATAGCGTGGTCCTCCAACCCTCTGATTACAGGACAGCTTGAATCTGGGGGATGCCTTTTCCCAGCAGCATGATTTCTCCTTTAGACTTTAGAGAAGAAATCATGATTAAAATGAATAACTTGACTCCATCAATTATTTCAACAAAATACGTATATTTTCAGAATTTTTTTTTAGAATTCCATATATGGTTAGAGTGGTACAGACCAAGTAAGATGATAAAATAAGCTTTAGTGTAATACCATGAATGTAACAGGTATGACAGTTGTAGATTTTAAATATAAAGATTTACCAGTATTTTTCCCTTTGAAGCACTAGAAACGCTCTGGATGAACTATTTTGAGTTTTATTTCTTTTCTAGTGATTGTCTGATATTGTGTTTGTCACTGTTTTTAAGACGGAGATACAACAATATGTCAAAGTGTCCTTGAGCAAGACACTGAACCCCAAATTGCTGGCAGTAGATGGATTGAGCACCTTGCATTAACAGCCATCACCGCTGGTGTGTGAATGGGTGAATAACAATACAAAGGGAATCGCTGATGCTTCTCGGTTACATAAATTCTTTTAATATCTTAGAATTTACCAAAGCATGGTACGGTGAGCTCTGCGGTGAGATGCTCATACTTCCACATGCCTAAAATTGATCGACGACTTCAACTATCTACTCAAAACTTAAAATGATAGTTGTACTGTGTCCATTATATGTGCATGCCAAATGATTAATATTTTTTAATTACTCAACCATCAACATATACACTTTATAAAATCAACACTGCATAAAATGTGTGTTCTTTTTACTCCAGAGATCTGCCTCCATTCACTGTTAATACCGTTTCATTATCCCTATCTCAGATCTTCAGGGATTAAACAGAGAAAATAGGAGAATATGTGAAAATGGAAAAATAATTTGGATTTTCAAAGGAGCTGACTCATGCACTGAATGTAATGTAGCAACTCACAGGGGGTGAACTAAGCAGCTTACCAACACGCTCCTCCGCTGAGCTGTTACTGTGTTTAAATCCTCTCCTATAGATCACACAGTAAATGATCAGATGCTGTACGTTTGCATTCACACTTTTCTTTGCAGGTTTTCTGAGCAGTGACCCAAGCATGTACAAATGCAAATAAAGAGACTGAGCGTGAATGAATTCTGGATGAAGGTTTAATGTAATTCAGGACAGGATAATGAACTGATGGACATTTTGGACACATGGGAATACAAATAGGGCTACTCAGTGTCAGTAAAAGCATTATTTAGGATGACATTTGTGAAAAGCCTTCAGCGTACGCCACTCTCTCCGAATGAGGGTTTTCATATTGTTTATCTTGCGACACATCAAATAGAAAAAGCAGGAGGTGCAGAGGAACGGGTGAGCCAAACATATAAACTAAAATGTGATTAAATGTGACTAAATAACACGAACAAAAGTCTAAAAATATGAATTTTTTTCCCCAAGGATTTGTTATTAGCTCTCATATCATTTTATTTGTGCTCCTTTTGTGTCGTCTGTATTTTATACACATTTGAGCTGTGGAAATTAGCTATCTTTGTTTGCATGTGCGTGTGGCCGCGAGCAGACATTCTAGTTGTTTTATTGTCAAATCAAGAAGGAGATAAAAGGGTCTTTTGCCCACACTGAATAGCAGGGGCAGATAAAAACCTCCTGGCAGCAGTCTGACAGCAACATTATTGGAAAAGGCAAATCCAATCTTGGGGGGACCAATTAGCATGAGGTAACTGTTTCATAGATCAACCTTTAGACAATATAGTGAAAACATTTCTATTGGGTGCATGTGACGGTAAACTACTGAAACCATCATTTTTAATATGTCCCCATTTTGCGGACTTAAAGCGACGTCAAAGAACAAATTTAACAAAGGACATAATTTGGATTACCAGCGAGATGAAAGTTATATTGTTTTGATTGTATCTTGCTTGTAAAGTTTTATTACACCACATGAAGGAAGCAATTACGAACGGATTTATTTGTGCCATTCATTTTCGCAGGAATGAAAAGCATCTGGTTCAAGCACTTTGTGCAGCATCTGGCTGGAAGTGATTTCCATGTGATTTCACAAACCCCCCTTTTTTCTTTAATGCTTCATAACTTCTCTTGTCAACACCACAGAAGAACAGTTAATGGTTTACAATCCACGAGTGCACCTGTACCACCGAGAGGCCGAATCGTAAACCACTTTGTCTTCTTTATCAGCATGAAAACAAGTCTAGATTTTTTCGAGGGAATACAATCTTTCGTGTACTTTATTGATAAACATTCATTTGGCAAATATTGAAGGGCGGAAACCAGACCTTTATGTCAATATGATAATAGCTAGGGCCATATGGTGTTTTAGAGGTTCGCGCTTTCACCTCACAGAATAACTGTCTGCATGGAGTTTGCATGTTGCATGCGTGAATATCTATTGTTTTTGACGATGATGGAGTTTTCAATAACTTTGAGCTACATTTGGGAAGCACTTGTGCGGTCATTAATTTATACTGGACATTAATAAGACATTTGATGTTTTATCTTGAGAAAACCTTTATAACCATTGACATCTCAGGCAGGTAGTTTATCATCCTATACATAGTTCATAATATCTTGTATATTTATCATATCGTACAGTTAGAGCTCATATGACATTATGTGAAACTACTTTATATTGTAAACTAAGCAAACCATAGTTATTGCCAGTGGTACTGATTACATAATGTAAGACAGATCAGTTATCAGAAGTATTCAGTTTTCCAGTATGTAGAGTCGTCTTGCCCAATACATCGGAAGGTTGCAGCTGCTCACACTCCATTTTTAACCACATGCTTGCTCACTTGTCTCCTCCAAAAGCGTTTCTATTTTACCTCCTGGAGGTCATCACTTGAATACAAATGATTCCTATTCAGTATTTTCCAATCAATTGATTGCCCGTAACTGGAATGCAGTATCATTTTAAAAGTTATCAATAAATCAGCAGACGCGAGATGAGAGGTAATAATAATAGTAACCTTCATTCAATGTTCTACAAACAGTAACGTCTAGATATTGAAGTAATATGATGCCTTACCACAAACTAGGATACAAATAGAACCTTAGATCTGCTTTCCTGTTACTACTGCTCCTGTTTAAAAAGGGAAAAAGAAAGGATCGTCTGTAATCCTGCCTGCTCCCCTGGCAGATCGAGAAAAAAAAAAGAAGCTATTTCCAGTCTTTTGTCAGGATTTGAATTTGGTTTCACCGCATCATATGAATGCAAGCGAAGTACCTCCTTTTTTTTTTTTAAACCCCACTAGAACTGGCAGACGTATGTATTTCCTGGCTGCTACATATGGTTTTATTAACTAAACTGCAAGCATGAGAGGGGATTTCTTTTCCCACATCCCCGCCTAGAATTGCACGCTGCCTGAAATGTCACGATGGGGAATCTGGGGCGATCGTCTCGCAGTGGAAAGGAAGAGAAAATTCAGCAGCTGCCAGCTGGCTATAACTTCAGGGCACAGTGGTGTTGTCACGCCCACCAAATGAGCTACATTATGGTGTTACTGCAAAGGGGAAGGGAAAAAAAAAGTACGCACATGACAAACACCTATAGGTTAATCCCTCCTGGTTTCTCAGTGTTGGCATTTAAAGAAGCTGGTGCACTTTGCAGCTACAGCTGAGAATATCTCGATCAATGACGGAATCATTGAGACTGTAACATGAATAGAAGAAGGGGGGGAGGTGCATAAAAATGGGATTAAAGCAAATGTTTTATGGTCTTTCAGACATATTGCAGAACCCTGTGATTTTGTCCTTCAGGGTAATTCCCGGTTGCTATGGGGATGGAGACAAAACAATCAATTAGTGTCTGTACGATGACGGCCTGCCGGAGACAGAAGAGGCATTATTACTGTGATTTTGCACTGGAAAGCTACAATTTATTTGAAACACTCAATGAAACTTATATCAGTCTTGTTTTGCAGCATTGAAGTTCTAAATGGTTTGATTACCTTCGCCCAAGTTTCCTTTGAGAGAATATGACAGACATTAAGACTTAATTCAGATGATGGGGAATGATAAAGCTAAAACTAAAGACTCAATTAACCTCCTCAACATTAACTGTAAAGCCTTCCATGTGCAGTTAAACTTCTTGCAGGCAGATGGAACACAATGTTCTGATTGAGATGGACAATATAAATGAGCGAGGTGCTCCTTCCAGTGCTTCACGTCTTCATCTTAAAGAGGACCGTCCGAGGCCAGCGGGTGACTATGGATGAAACTTGCCATAAGCACTTTGAAAGCCTCCCACTCTCATGCAGATGTGTGCACGCAAACATGCGTGAACTCAATGTTCCCATGTTGTTTTCTGATGGACTGCTGTTGACAGTCGGAGCTGCTGATGACTCACTACCAGATGAGTGATTGGCCAGCCTTCTCTGAGTCACCAGAGTGCCCTGATCTCCATTTATCACTGTAATTGCAGTCGCAGGTGGAGGCAGCGACCCGAACCCACCTGCCATCCTCTGTTTGCCTCTCCTTAGGTAAACACACTCCTCCAATTCATGTGTTGGCTTTGCACCAACATGGGGTCCTTTGCTCATCTTCATGGAATTTAGTGCAAGCTGAAAAACACTCTCTGTCCACGCAAAACACCCCTATTCATGCAGTCACTATGATTATAACTGATGGCTAATGCCACCAGTGGACAGCAGCTCACATAAAAAGTCTAATGACAATTTAATGACGTGCATAGCAAATGATGTATTTAAGGGCACACCAGCATGAAGCCGGAATGAGGAAGCTCTTGACAGAAGTCAGAGTATTTAAGATCAGGAGGATAAAGTGGAGCATAAGCTACTAGACGGTGTGAGAGAAGCAGGGCACCCCCTACTCTGCAAAGTAATTACAAAAAAAAAAGAAAAAAAAAGGGGGGAAATCTCAGGGGGACGCTGGGAGTTTGTGCTGCTCAGCTGTTGTTGGGGAATGTAGCTCTGGCCTGAACTGATAACAGTGCATTTCAGTGCACATGCAGCACGAATGCCACACACACACCATTTTCCACTGGGTTACTCTTCATTTTGGGACGTTGTTTTCATTGGCTGTCGTGAGCGTCCCCTCTCAATTTTCACCCTCTCCCCGCTCTGTCTGAGCGCTATCACACTCTCTCTGTCTGGGGGCTCGGGGTTTGTCAAAAACAATGTGTACACAGAGCTCAGAAAACAAAACCTCTATCTGCCAGATGTTTTTATATATTCTCAGGAGAAACTTGCGTGTTAAATGTTACTTAGTTCAAATGTCCTGATCATCATCATTTCCAACATGAAAGACTCACACATCATCAATCCTATTTTCTATGGAAGCTACTCATCTGCACACATGCGTCAACTTCACAGCTCTGCCTCATTTTCAGACATATTTTCTTTAATCTTTCCGCACCACCGTTCCCTCTAATCCTCCTTTCCTCGGTGTTGTAAAATGGTGCCTCCATTTTGCTGTAAAAAAAAAAAAAAAAAAAGCTGACACAGTTCATTCCACCCTCCACCATATTGGCAATGCTTCCCAAACACCCCCCCTGCGTCAGGTAGATCAGTACATCTCTGGCTCGACACGGACACAAGCTGAGTGATGCACATGCTGTGGTTGTCAAATTCAGGCTGTCATCTGTTCACGAACACACACCCACACACACACACACACAGCAAAGCCAAAGCTGATTGAAGGAGCTACAATTGGAAAGAAGTGCTGCAGCTGTTTGTTTAAGTGGACGAGAAATCATGACTGAGGTCCCAGGAACAATAACACAAAAATTTAAAAAAACAAAAAAACAATCAAATTCTGGGTATGTGCTTTGTAGCATATTTCTATTTATGTGCAAACAGAAGAGCTTGATCAAATGTCACCCATCTGCAGGATGTGACTTCGGTGCTTCAGTTTCACAGCCTTTTACCTAACAAAGCCCCTGACATTTCCACAATGACAAGAACATTAGACTCACGTTTATGACACACAAGGTAATCCACCAATATTCACCCTTTCATGTTTCCCATTAGTGGACGGCACGTTACGTTGTGTGTAGGTGCATCTTTATGCACGCTGACAAAGGAGGTCGAAAAAAAAACAAAAACAAGCGTGTATTCCCCCTGTGTGGGTGATAGTTAAGTGGTAAATGAGATTAACTGTAAGAGACAGTCCCCCCATCGG
>OMNM01034985.1:10545-25482 GCA_900302745.1 Parablennius parvicornis | reverse complement strand
CAACAGCATTTCATCATTCCTGACACACTTTGGACATGAAATGCATTTGTGTGTGTGTGTGTGTGTGTGTGTGTGTGTGTGTGTGTGTGTGTGTGTGTGTGTGTGTGTGTGTGTGTATGGACAGGCCTCCTTTCAATGGGCTGCATTCATACCCTCATTGCATTCAGTCTCAAACACTGAGAGGAATCCGTAGTGTAAACGTGAGTGTTATGTGTGATTACACAGAATGAATAGGTGGTATATATTTTCAGGTATTCACTCTGTGTGTGTGTGAGTGTGTGTGCCTGCCTGCTTGTCTTACCATGTATTTGCAAGAGATTTGCGAGCACTAACCAAGCAGAAATGACAGTAATTAACTAAATGAGCTACATCTGCACCTGAGGGGGTTGCAAGATGCCGAGAGAGAAAATATGACTACCGATTTTAAAAAGAGGAGGATAGAAAAGAAGAGAAACTGAAGGGAGAGAAGGGCGGTTTTCCACCAAACACCATGAGGAGGGTGGATCCATCTATCAACAGCTACCACTTATCTGACTGATTGCGGGCGGCTGGAGGCGAATCCCAGCTGACTATCAGCCCCGGCAGGTTACACTTGTACAGGCTGCCAGTCCATCACAGGACAAGCACTGAGAGACGAGAAACTCACACACTCACATCCACCAGCAGGTTACAGCCACCGTTTAGCGTCAAATGTGTGCTTTTGGATTGTGTGGGAGAGGAAATTGGAGGAAACTAAAACTAAAACGGATTAGGTGTTTTCATGTGAAACGTTGTGTTGTAAACGGGGCCTGAAAGTGCACAGATAGATACCAGAGGATCAATGCTTCCTGTATTAAATGTGTAGACACATAGATATTCAGATCCTATTTCCTGCTGGTTGGGATAACTTTTAAGTTTCATCTTCACAACTGGCCTCCTCAGGTGAGAGAACGGAGGTTTATTCTCTCAAGGCCTCACTGATTCAGAAAATCTTAACTCAACACAGTTGTTGGTGACCCAGAAAAAAAAAAAAAAGAAAAAAAGAGAAGCTTTAAGATGGAAATAATTCCTCCTATCGTGCTGAAATGTATATGTTTCCTGACATGGCGGTGCAGAAGTGCAGACGGCGGTGCTGGAATGCGGCGTGCGTTTCTCTCAGTGTTAAATCAAGCAGACACCCCTCTGAGCTGCAGGTTACACCACGCTGCTTCAAAGGGCAGCGCTGATGGTTCGGCTGCTTCCCCGGCTTTTGATGAGCGCTTGCTTGCTGATACAGTGGAGATTAACCTTCTCATCAATGTTTAAAAGTTTCCAAAATATTTTCACGAATGAAGTTAACATGCAGTTACAAAGAAAAGAAAAATTATTTAATCCAAGTGTTGTCTCTGGTGTGTCTGACTCCAGAGCTGCACGCTGAGCAACCGCTGCATTGTTTCACCGCCGCAGATACATTTGACATTAAACTAACCTTGTGAAATTGCAGTACAGCAAAAGAGGGGAAGGAAAAAAAAAGAAGCTTTAATGAATAATTGACTTTTCAGCAATATTCAACCGTGATGGTGCAACACAGTGTAACAATGAAGGAGGGGAGGGATGAACCCACATGGCCGCTGATGGAGTCCCTGTCTACTGCCTGGACATCGGCTGTTAATTTGTCGGTAAACTCACAAAGTGTGGTGTCCCTCCTGAATTATTCCTGCTAGTAAAAAAAAAATAAAAGTGTTCCTGGAAAAAACAGAATCAATGTGACCATTTGGGATTCTCAGGAATTGATTTTGCTAGTAAATTAAATGTGAGTATTGGCAGGAAACATCAGGCCTTGTCCATCTTTTAAATCCCCAAAGTTTAACCTTTTATGGAGCTGGAGAAGGATAATGAAGCAGATTATTGGGGAGGCTTGAGTAATGCCAACACATTTCCAGGAGAGATACCGTTTACGTTCAGTGAGAGTAAAGAGAAGGCAGAGGCAGTAATTGGGCTCATCATTCAAAAAAACAAAAAATAATAAAAAAGCTCCCACTCACGCCATCGTGCATGTTTTATTACCGACGTTCCAAGATGGACCTCCTAAATTGTCGAAACTCTATGAAATGGAGTGTTGCCAGATGGTAGTGTAATGACTTGTCAGGTGCTGAGGTAGTGTGTATTTGTCTGTATATTACATTAGCATGTGCTAGAGTGGAGACGGCGTGCGTCCTGTGGAATTCGGAGGATTTTTGCAGGCGGTTAATGTCGATAAAAACAGAGCAAGCGAGAGCTTGTTTTAAAGCCGCCATGGTAGTGAGGAATTTCGGCTAATGATTTAGACAATTAGATCCACCTGTTCGCTCTTGGGAGTAAACACTCATCTCTCTCGTGTGTGTGTGTGTGTGTGTGTGTGTGTGTGTGTGGTGTCCACCATGTCTGAGCTGTGTTGAGGCTTGAATAGCACTGGTGAATGTTACCTCACAAAAAGCCGGGACTCCTCTGCTCTCATCCCTCCCAGTGGCGTCCAATTCAAAGTGCTCTCACCTACAAAGGAGCTCAAACGGCTCCTGCCCGTCTCAGCGCCTCCATTCAGGTTCACTCGCCCTCCTGCTCACGCTGCTCCGCAGTGAAAGGCCCCCGCCGGTCTCCCCACCACTTGACTCCGTCTCCCCTGCAGTTCTCTGGTGGCGGCACGAGCTGCAGAAGTCTGCTGAGTCACCGTCGGGCTAAAAGAGCTCGGCTTTTTCCACCGACACCTACGACCTTGATGAACATGGATGATGGGAGAAAATCTGCCTCTTTGGACTGCCGGTGTGCCTTCTGCTGACATCTGCCTGATTAAAACTCTAAGGGATTCTCACTTCTGACTGCATGTTCATTTCACAATGAAGCATGGACTTCGGTGATGCAAGGAATGAGGTGAACACAAAAACAATCTGAATTATTTCTTCAATAATGTAAAACTACATGAGCAACACAATAAGCTTGATTTACAGCTGTTCATCTTGTTGTTCATCTTAAATTTTTGTCACTATCACCATGATTACAGTTACCTAACTCTATAAGTTTGCAGTTCTTGAGAATATTCAACAACTGAAAACAAAAACAAGAAGACATTTAATAAAGGCAGCCACTCCAAGAGATACATTTGACACACAATGTTAATTTTTGTGCTTTTTAAAATATTTATTTAAGGAAACTATCTTTCATCAGGACTAATGAGGTGAGAAACTGAATTAAACAGAAAGTTTGATTTTTCTTGCACGAAATGCACAACAAACCAAAATAGTCATTTTCAGAATTGCAAAGGAAACAAGTCCACTGAAACTTCAGAAACAGCAGCGTTACCATAACGCCTTTCTTAATAATGCTACTGCAACAACAAATGTTTGACTTGCTCGTATTTCATCAAACAACAATGGAAATGTAGTTTCCACAGAAAACATTGTTAATTATAAATCATGTAGCTTCAGAAGTATGATCACGACATCTTTAATGAAAGTGAGACAGATTATTAAAGCTCCTTTCGGTTTAAAATGTCATATTAGTTGATTTGGTCCTCAGTATTTAAAAAAGTAAATAAATTCACAAAACACATTTTAGCAATGATCCAGAACTATTGGAGTTACACTTAATCTCTTAACAGCTTCACAAATCTTTTTTTTTCTTTTTCCTTTTTTCTTGTAATACTTGTATATAAGCTCTAATAAAATCTAATTTGCTTTCAGTTTGTAACAACTACTTTAAAGTTTTTGTGTTCTTCGTCTTAAATTATGTGAAAGAGTAACAATCCTCATCTAGACTCAGGGGAAGTTGTTAAGTTACAGAATTTATTTGAGTTTCATTAGTACTATAGTAATTGTTTCTACGTGATTTGATGCTTTATTAGCTTAGTAATGGGTTTATTCACATCTTTGTGGACTTTAGGAGAAGTTTAAATAAAGTCAATTTAATTGAATGAATTCACTGAGAAGAATTTCAAGAAAAGTACAGAAACCTTCATCAGGCCTTCATCCTAACAGCCGTCTCTCATTTCACACGCGGTGGCTTTCGACTACTAAAAATATAAAAGGCGCCACGGTCAACCTTAAGCCACCCCGATCAAACAGTCGGACCTGAGCCGAGGCTTTCAGGCAGCTTCTGCTCTCAGATTGTGTATAAATCCCTCGTACGTCACATGTGATCAGCACTTTAATTGACCTGTCACAGGCTGGGAATTGGTATCAGGCTATTAAGACCGCCCTTCAGTCTTTGCTGCAGCCAAGCTGGTAAATGTTCCTTTTTTTTCTTTTTTTTTTTGCTTTCCCACCACTGAGTAATTGAGGATGTGGTGAAATGGAAACAACCAAACTAAAAACTGTGATTTAAAGGAGAAGTCAGGACATCGTTTTCATTCTAAGTGAGTGTTTGTCCACGTCTCCTGTCTTTCCTTCAGTCGTGTTTCTGGCTTTGGTTTACTGAATCGTCGAGTTAGAGAAGTGTGAACTTTCTGGACTTGTTCTGCTGTTTCTCCTTATCATTTGCATGTTAAAAAAAAAAAAAAAAAACTCTCCCCAAAATAACTGAAAAGTGATGCGACCTGCAGAGGATGTAGGTCAGGGCAGAGAGGAGAACGCAGTGCCTCAGTGTGTGAGGCGGTTTATGCTGTTGGAGGATTGTGTGTGTGAGGCCGCAGAGCGGGTGGCCGTTTCTAAACGTGGCGGTCTCACATGCGAAACCCACTGAAAACAAACTATCAATCAAAATTTGAGACCTCCATTGTGGCAAAAAAAAACAAACAAAAAAAAAACAAACAAAAACAGACAGAAGATTAAAACCATACAATGTGCACACACACCGAACCACGCATGTTGGAGCAGCTCGATTGAACGATGATTCACACGCTGGTGGAGGGATATGCACTGGATGCTCCGGGTCCATGCACACTGCCGGGATTTGGTGCAGCAACTCGTGTCAGTTTGGACCCGGCAGCTGAAACATTTTTCAGATTTTACTGCCACGCTTTTTTTTTTTTTTTTCTTCTTCCAGACTTCACTTCTGAAAAAAAAAAGAAAAAAGAAGCCATTTCGGATTCCGTCTCATCACAACCACGTTAGTTTATATTGCTTGTGAATATAAGTGCTTGCATATTTCACGGAGTAGCTGCGAGTGTTTGAATTCCTCCACAGGTACGCGAGCTCTAAAGGGACGAGACACCGCTACTCACCCAGCCTACCAACAATATTTATTATCACGGCGGAGTGAAATCAGCCAGAAATGACTCACATTTATCAAGCTAAGTGGTGAAAACGCTGCCTTTAAACTCAAACTGATGAATTCATTATCCAAATAATGTTTAGGTAATTTTCTGTGTATCGCCTAACTGGCTCCTTGAGAATTTATTACAGATTTATTATCCAGCAGGGGACGTGAAGATAAGTAGCGCTCTGCGTTACGTTTTTACTCTCACAGGTGCTGCAATTGTGCAATTGAGAAAATCTACTGTTACATCAACTGTACTCAGTTACAAGTGAAACTGCTGTTGCTTAAAAAAACTAAACGAACAGATAATACTACTTCCCCCATTACACTGTTTACCAGAGGACATTTATCAGAGGAGTGGCAATAGGAATATGTGTAATATGAAATTGAAAATGTATTAACAATGAATTCTAAAAGTATCCACAAAATATGATTTCACTGTGATACAAGTATTTGTAAAAAAAAGTTTCTTGCTCATTTTTCAGTCTCACCAAACACGTTTCACACTGCATAGATATTAATGAATAGTTTTTAATTTAAATTTTTACAACTAAAATGAAAATCAAACACTCTTGATAACGTGCGTCAAAACGTAATTTAATCTTCTAACAAATAAAACAGTTGTAATGGTTTGAGATGAACACATTTTCAGATTCTTACATCAAGTCAATACTTTCTGAAATCATTAGCGTGATGATTGTAGTATGGTATCATCTCATTTGTATGCTGGAGCAGATCATAGTTTACTCTATAGAAACTCATTCACAGTGAGAATTTTTTTCCATAATGTGACGTCATCTGATGACACTAAAATGGTGCGACACGCGTAGAATGAGGAACACTGCTTGAATTTTGACAGAAAGCTGCTACAAGTGTTCTTTTTGGTATTTTTAAACAGTCCACATGCATATTTGACTATATTACGGCCTAATCAACGTCATTCAGAACAGTTTAAACTAGGAAAGTCTTATTCTAACATATCATGGATGTCAGTATGGAATCATTTTATCACTGATTTTTAGCGTTCATATTCTTTTACATTGCTCAATGCCAGTTCAGTTTACTTAAAATAATGTTAGACGCAATGCATTATGCAGCTCAGACGATCACATTCCCCTTTTTCATATTAAACTGTCACAAAGACATGTAGTAGAAAAAATTATGAATTAAGAAAATGTAAAACATTCTATTAACAGCTGACAATCCTTTATTAACACCTTCATCATATATAATCATAAATATATTTAAATCATTACGCATGTAGCATATTGCCTTATGAATGTGCTTATTATGTTTCATACAAGAGAATTCATACAATTTTTCATAGAACATTTCTTTTGTGTAGTGGCCATAAATCAAAGCTGAAAGGTAAAAGGCTGGTTTGAATAGAACAACGTCCTTTTAACATCTTGAATTGAAGTAAAAAAACGGTCATAAAGTAAGTCTGCAGGAAAAAAAAAAAAAAAAAAAACCCTGAAAGTACATTTGAGAAGCTTTCTGACGTTAGTCTCTTTCTTCATACTTAAACAATCTCTCCACCGCAACGATAACCCATCTAGACACGGGAGACGTGACCCTCCGTCTCTGGCTGTCGGCGGCTGACGGCTCTATGCAGCATCACGTGGTGGAGGTCGGACTCCAAACTGTTTCTGGCTTTGTTTGAACACTCGGTCTTAACTTCACTTAAACCGCTCATATCTTCAGGGTCGTAATGCAATCATCTCTGCCTCTTCCCTCCACGAAAGTATGAACACGGATCGTTCGGGAGTGTCTCCGCATCGATCCGGTCTGACCTCTGCCCTTCTCATTTTTATTTTTTTCTCCCTCCATCATCTACCTCTATATTAATCCTGGCATCCGTCTTTACACTCCTTATCGTCTCACTCTATCCATCTGTCGGCTCTCTGCCTTCCTCTAACTTGATCTATCTGTCTGTCAAGGCAGTTCTTCCTCTGCTGTATCTCTGTTTCTATCCATCTATCCGCACCCCCCTCCTCCCTCTCTCTCTCCGTCTTCAGGGGACACGAGCCCAGTCAAATCGATCACATCACCCCATCCGTGTCCCCTCACAGAGCACACATCTCTGTCTTCTCTCCTCCTTGTACACCTCTGGCTCTGCAGACAGGAGCCGTCCATCAGTCTGTCTCTTCGTCTCTCGCTCACACAGAAACCCTCATTTTTGACATACGAACGTTTCCCACGCTGCCCGTCGCTTGTACCTGTCTTTTGCGCCATGTACTTGTTTTTTTTTTTTTTTTGTTGTTGTTTTTTTTTTTTTTTCTGGTCCTGACCATCCATCTCTCTGTCTAACCACGTACTGTCTGTTGTTTTGTTCCCAACACGACGCAATAATACAGATATCTGTCGTCATGCCTGGCAACATCTGCTGCTCCATTACCGCGGCAACAGGAGACTGTCCCATTTCATTACAACACACACAAACACACACCCACACACACACACAAACACATGCAGGAACTACATGTATGTTTAGCCATGCGTGGAGACATAACAGATGATCGGATGCCCACAGAGAAATGGAAACGCAGACAACGAAGTGATTCTCAGACTCAGGCATAACTTGTTGTATAATTGCCTGGCAACATTATAGTCAAAGCTCCTCCCCCGGCACAGCGGACACACAACATACTGCAGGACACGCACTGCTGGGCCCAAGTTAACAGCATTAAGTGCACTTCAGTGCCTGGCTGGGGTTTCAGAACGGTACACACTGCATGCACTGCTGAGTCTAAACTAAAGAAAGGAACAATCTGCTGCCTAACCACAAGCTGGAGCTTGTAGCTAACACACACACACACACACACACACACACACACACACACATGCTCACAGACACATCTAATTGAAAGATAGGCAGATGTCTGTTTCTTAATATTACTCAGATTTGTCATTGAGAATCCTCTGAACAGGGAATATTTGTCAATCAAGTGCGAGCAAGGAAAGTTGCTGCTCATGGTTTTGCTGCTTTATGTATAAAATGTAATTTTACGGTTGTATGAGCAGGGGGAAATTAGCCAGGCAGCGTTTGGGGTATATTCCGTCACGCCACACTTGATTATCTTGGTGGTTGAAGGCCAGACTTGTAACCAATGTTGTAAAGGCTTTATTTTGATTTAGACGGTAGTTTAGTGGCCTTTGAAAGTCTTGGTGACACTTTATTGATGGAATGCTACTATTACATCCTGGATTCATCGATATTTTAATTTGTTTGTATTACCATTACTTTGCATTCTGTGAATTATCCCAGTATCCCCCCTAATTCCAAAGAAATCCATTAAAAACACCAACTGTTGCACCTCATGTGGTCTTCAACTAACAGGTACAAAAGCTTCTGGCGAAACTCCTTCAGGGTGTGTATTAAACTTGATGATACCACTTTTACACAACTCAGTGGTCAAGCTGGTTGTCACTTTTTTCCCCTTTTTGCTTGACTGGGCAGTGTGAGCCCTGCCAACAGAAATTGGCTGAAACCCAAGGCAATCCAGATTACAGGTGTCAAACTACCTCAACTGGCTGACAAGTGTAACAAGCAGGCTGTCAGTGGAGCTGAGGCTGCCCTAAATCGCCCGCTGCATCTCATTTAAGAAGCATCAGAGAGGGAGACAATCAGAAAGTTCCAGGTCAAAACAGTGGAGGAGGTTCTCAGCAGGTGTGCAATCTGTGAGTGTAAGAAATTACAGTTTAATCCTATGAGGTGATTGCACCTGGATCTCCACACGACACGTATGTGAAGTGAGACTTTTGGGAGCTGCAGTCAACAGATCTTGGCCAAGAGAAGAGATTTCTGAGCATCACGTTAGACAGAACGGGTTTAGCGTCAAACACAGGACCTTCTGTGCTTTTGTTCAAAAGGGCCTCACTATTCAACCACTTTAATCATTTAATATGTTTTTGTTTATGAGTAGATTGGGACTTTGTGTAAAATGTACTTAAAAACAAATCCTTTTTTTCTTTTCTTTCCTAAAGACCTCTATTATATTCACAACAGCACAAAGACCAAATCGAATATAAATGGAATGAAACATTTAAGCTCATTTTGAATTAGCTGGAAGCTACACGTCGAATACTAAATAGTGAAATAGTGAGATAGGTGGGCAGTAACTAGACTGAGGATAAGAAGAGTTTCACAGAAGTAAAAAATAATCTGCACAGATTTAAATAAATGGTCTAAAGCAACAAATGCACAAGAAACATTAGTAAATATCAACTGCTAACACAAAGAAGAGGCTTTAGCAACATACTGAATCCATCAGAACAGCTTGGCTTCGCTGTACAAAACTCCAGATGTTGAAGAGTCTGCAGTCCAGACTTTTCAACAGTAAAGAAAATGTAAAAACAAACAGTTGGTGAAACAAAAACAAAAACTCTCAGAAGACGACGAAGGAGTCCTGAAAAGTAGCAGAACTCCATCCGTCTTCTATTAAGTTTTTTCTATCTGCAAACGTTCCAGGAGCAGATCAACACAACCGCTACTCACAAAAAAACATGCGTACACATTGATTTTGGATTTAGAATCACCAATTTGCTTCAAACGGATTCTTTTGGAAAGTGGGAGAAAAGCTGGGAACTCCAAGATAACATGCAAACTCCACAAACAGAACAGAGATACTTTAAACAATAATCAGAATATATTCATATTGCAGAACTCCAAACATTTTCCAAACTTTTTCCGAGTGAGTTATGACATTTATTTCAGTGGACTTTATAATATTTCGATGTGTCCTGCTGCGATGTCTTTAATTTCCATAAAGGTTCCGAGTAAGGACTTTGGATTGATTCAAACAGGTATTTTACATACGTACCATCTCCACAGTAATCAGTTTATACATTATGACAGGTGACGTTACCGCTGATGACCTCCTTACACTGACAAGTTGTTTGACGCAGCGAGTGAACATATTTTCCTGAAACTGATGAGCTGGAACCGTGAGGGGAAAAAAAAAAATAGGGAGGGGGGCTTGAGGATGTAAGTGACTCTGACACGAGGCTAATTGCGATGGTTAGAAAGCTTGTTCGGTACATCTCCAGAGGAACGACTCTTGTGGGAGTTCACAGGCTGTTGTGGTTAGCTGACTACAAAAAGTGATCCAAAAATGAAAACTAGTGAAGTGGGAACAGGGTCACGGGTGGCCAGGGTGCAATTATGCCCCTGGGGAGCAATCGCTGGCCTGTGTAGTCCGAACCAATAGAAAAATGACTGTAGCAAAAACTGCTGAAGGTGCCAGAACAAACAGTCCATCACTGTTGTATAGTTTGCTCTTTGAGAAAATACTCCCATGGGATAGTTTTGGACCACTGAAGAGAGATAGTCCACCACAGCTTCAGGGGTCTAGAGGAGTCAAGAACTCTGAGATCGAGTTTATTTTACCTCACAAAGAGGAAGACGTGCACACACTTTTGGACAAGTGGTCATATTGTTGAAACCCGGAGATAAATCCATCTGGCATCCTCACGTGTTGGTACAATTCTTAAAGATGACGTCTTTTATCCTTCCTCTTTTATCAAAATAGATCACATTTTACTTGAGCAAGCTGCCATTTCACAGTGATTCTGACCCTCACATATCAGAATGCTAATCATCACTTTTATGTTCTTACACGAGCTTTTGTAGATTCCCTGATTCTGGAAATTAAATGTTCTGTGGGTGATATGTTTTTTTCTTTTCTTTCTACGCATGGTGAAATGATGACCAGAATACCAAATCCTGTCTGAAGAATCTACTTTTATCGATGTTCCTCTGAAGTTCTTATAACACTGTTGGCAAAAAATGTGAAGCAAAGAGAAGTTATACTATCAGCTTTAATCTCTTGAATAAATTACAAGTAAAACATTTGAAACTAGAAAATATCTGAGTTTAATTTTTATCAAGTGAGCAATTTCAAACAATAGAGAAAAGACTAGAATAAATAAAAAACAATTAGTATCGAGGTATTCCAACATGACACACTGATTAAACACTTAATCAGAGGAAAAATGTTCTGTGAATTAAAATGTGTCAATCAATGTCATCATTTCACCTGTGAAAAAGCTAATTAATGTATTTGTATTGCAGATCGACGAAAGTAAGACTCAAAAAGCCGGACAGAGCAGGTGGCGAGTCTAACCCTCTTTATCAAATCACACGCAGCTAAAACACAAGGAACGTAGGAAGACAGGAATGCGGAGATCACAATCAAAGAAACACATAGAAACTGCCAACAACCAAATAGAAGCACTGTACACACCACTGCTACCAGATAAAGACCATCACAGACGCAGGAGAAACACATCAGGCCAGAGAGCAGGAGTCAGAAACAAGGAGGGGAAGTCAAGAAGCCTGAAACCAGAGACAGTGTCAGAACTTCGATATAAAACAGTAAAGTGAGAATGTGCACCCTGACATTTCAAAGTTTCTCCGTGTCTGGACTGTAATGGATATTTATTCATCATTATTCAGCACGACAATCGTATCGTATTGCTCAAGGATTACCTGTTGATTTCGTTTCATATCCTGATCAGATCAGTCATCTCCAGTTCTCTTTAATGGCGAGCTGTGCTTGTACAGCACTGATTCAACAAACACAACTGCAAGTATAGTATATACAGTATATACCCACTGTCAGCTCACCGTGCTTAAAAGAATAAGACTCCACATGACTGACTGAAAATCGGTCGTGTTAAGTTGGTCACACTCGCCTCTCGCTGGCGGCATAGCGATGCAGCGCCGCTGTCCCGAACAGACCTCTTGTTTACACCAGTTTGTTTTTCACGCAGCGTGGGCCCTGGACAGGAGAATTAAAAGTACATTGATTTGAAAAAGGCAAAGAGACCTGCACTGCTTTGCGCAAAATGTTTGATTTCTTATTTTTGTGTCACCTCAGTTGAATTTCTTTAAAAAAAAAAAAAAAAAATTAAAGATTATTCAGCTTCTGTATAAAAGCTTGACCTTATAATTGGATTAAAAAAACGTGAACTCCGGCTGTATCACTCTGCATTAAGTGTCTTGAAACCAAAAAGAGAAGTATTTCAAATGGGTACTTTCCTTTAACTGCATCCCCTCTCTCTCTTCTACAAATATATTGAGACTAATTATTTTTTGCATGAATCAGAAGAACTCTGACAACATATTTCCATTGTTGTGCTCTTATGTTAATGTTTTGTTTTCTCTATTCAGCTCTTTTGAGCAGATCTGACTCAGACACAAGCTGTTCAAACAGAGCGAGATACAAAAGGATAGCAACATGGGGGCAGAAGGAGCTCTCCCTCCTTTTCAACGGCCATGTCAAGCAGAAATAAATGTTACTGTGGCATAATCAGTGTGCAAAATCCATAGAGCAACCTTAAGTCAAGGCATGACATTTGAGACTGTCAAGGTAGGATATATTCCTCCATGAAATAAATTGTAATCGATGCTGACACATACTGATAGAAGCTGTCTGCAAAAATGGATCCAAACTCTTGGTTTTTAAACACTGCGAGCACGAGACAAAGCTGACAGACCAATGATAGCTGTGCGATTTAATGAGACCAACAAGCAAGACAGCAGAATGTTCAAGTCCCCAGAATGTGGGTCGGGGCTTAAATCATCTAAGTACCCATGTCAGGGAAAGTCACAGACTGAGACTTTAATAGTGGCTTTAGTATCACTTCTGCCCCACTGGCTGACTGGAGCTTTCGTGCCTGCCTCTTTTCTAACTGGATGTATTCTGCATCAGTGCATTGCCCTCGCTGAGATACATCTAATATGGCTGCCGCTGGCCTCCAGCCAAGATTTCAGACAAACCGAGCTCACATCCCGCGTACGTTTCCTCTCCTCACACTACGGTTAACAAGGGACTTGCATTATGTTTGTTTTCCAGCTGGGTGTAATTCAACATCGATAGCACTTATCTGTGCTCCGCTGATCTTCCCTGGCATTGAGAAACCTGCGGGATAACCCCTCTCTCGTGGCACTTCTGGCAGGCTGAGCGCTTGCTGAAGCTGATTTCAGGAAGTTGTGGATGCCGACCAGAAATACTGTATATGACTGCAGATCATCAGGGAGAGGGTTTATAGCAGCGTTGTGTGGTTTAACTCTTCCCGAGATGGTGAAAATATAAAAGTTCTGTTAGATTTCCCTTCATAATGCCTATGCCTCTCATTTTCCTAAATATTGCAGGCAGAAAACTGCCTTGATTTGGAGTTGTGGTCTATCAAGGTTTCCTACAAATGAGTTGATATTTATGCCGTCACATGGCTGGTCTGCAAAAAAACAACAACTTAATGTTAGCTACAAATTAAACGGATAATAAAGCGATTGTCCTTGCAGATTGTCATCTGTAGCATGAAAGACAATATGTTTTATTCTCTGTATGAATGATGCATTTCAACCTGTAATAGCTCAGCTTTTTCTGAATTGTTGTGTACACACACACACGCACACACACACACACACACACACACGCACACACACGCACACGCTCTTTCTCATTGAGCTTACGATGAATGTAGTTGTTGTGTTATGACAATGGACATCTGTCAATAGGCTGGTGTTTCAAGGTAGGAGAAGACGATAGAGTGTGAGTGTGTGTGTGTGTGTGTGTGTGTGTGTGTGTGTGTAGCCCTGATAGCTGCATGTAAGCAGTAGGTTTGCTAGTTATCAAGGGACAGCTGGCAAAGCAAAACCATTTCAGGAAGAAAATATCAGTGTGTGCCTTTGGGCTGTGTGTGTGTCTGTGTGTGTGTGTGTGCATATGTGTGTGTTTATAAACAGTGAGAGCTAGTGCATTATTAAGCTACATTTTGTGTGTGAGCATGTTGTGTGAGAGAGGGAGTGAGGTAAAACCCAGTTACAGGACAAACCCTTACCACCTGTCGCTCTGCACGTACATGCACACAGTTCGACCTCATCACTTCACCTTTTCCGATAACAAAAAATTCAAATATGTGTTTAAAGGAACCCAGATGTCAGTGTAGGTATGTAGAGATGAATAGAAATGCGCTTTCCGTGTCAAAACACAACTTAATATACCAAATATGTGCAGAGCTTCAAAGTGATTCTGAGCTTTATTCTGATTCAAAAGCAATGGAAATATTTCAGTCATTTGTAAGGAATAAAACAAAAAAAAAAAAAAGGAGGAACTCGAGATGCGAGACAGAAAGATCCCTTCAATAATTCGTTAGACATTAGCGTGCCGTGTTTTGTTTTGGGTAAGTGCCAGACTCCCCGAGGTACACTTGCAATCAAATATGAACATGACACAACACTGCTTCAATATTGATGCTGTTTGCGACAAGGCTTCTTGATTCAATAGCATCTTTCAAATAGGTTTACCACAGAAACTCTAAAAATGGAAATGGTCTGTAAATACTGACGAAAATTACAGGGACGGTGTTGAGGGGACGTTTTTCGGCTGCCGATTTTCTCGGTGAAACGCCATAAAAACCATGAAAATGCTGCATTGTTTCAGGCTTTTGTTTCTGAGGAAGCTTTCAGGTCATATTGAAAGCAGCTATTTTCTCTCGTGTGTTAAGATGCAGGAACCGACTCAAATGCTTCTATGTAAATGCTTTTGATTTTGGCCTCTTGGTTTCCAGACGTATACTGTTAATGGTAATACATGCTTTAATGAGTCACTGAATTTATTTAATGTTTGTGGCTTCTTGCACTTGTTGTGGTGGTTGGTGCGTGAAACAGACGGATCCCCTTTTTTTCTGAATCCGATTAGTTGTTGAGATACATCTTTGGCTGAGGAGGAGTCCATGAACCTG
>OMNM01034985.1:0-10437 GCA_900302745.1 Parablennius parvicornis | reverse complement strand
TGCTTTGATTGGCCAATCATTTTTAATAAACAAAACCTGTCACTTTTACTGGTGGAGGTTAGACAGCTAAAGTGTTGCTTTCATATTGCACTGAACGCATGTCTCATAGATTACAGTCTAAAAGGGTTACGTGAAATGGGAGGATTGTGTACAGACCTTCATTTTCCAGATGAGTCTCCGGCTTGACAGTAATCCAGAGAGTTTCAGAACTGCTCCTGCGTACAACGGAAACAGTCAGCGGACTAAACACATTCCAACTCTGTATTCTGTCTTACATTTCTTCCAACCTATAAAGACAGATGACCCACAACTTATAAACACTAAAGCTTGTTATTCTCGTTGTTTTTATGAGTTTAATAACGATTGGCAGTATCAGACGACAGCAGGATCTTTACATGATCCCAAAAGTGCATTAAATCATTCCAATAAGAGGACATGGCAGGGCAATTAGTAAGAGAAAATATCCTCTTTTTTTTTCATTTTTTTTTTTTTTTTAAGGCGAGGTAAATATACATTATTAATAAAAATGTCTCAAAGTGAAATTCCAGCTCTTGGTTTATTTCACTTATTGATGAGAACATGGAAAATGATCAAAAACAATTATTTTCAACCACTTTGAACCGTGTGCTACATCTTCCAGCCTGTTCTTCAAATAGGCAAAAAGGACTTAGACAATTGTGTTATTATTGATGAAGTACTTCCAATCCATTTACTTCCTCTGAAAGAATACGAGAATGTAATGCTTGCCTTTCTTTACCAGCATCGGGTCCAATACATTTCTTTGATGTCTCATGTTGGCTGATATTTTGTGCTGACAGATTGTTGGTTGAAGTTCACGAAGCATCCAGCAACACCAGTTAATTGCAGAAGTTGCATTCAGCCCCAGCCCAACTTTCAATGTCTCTGCTGGAAATATCCTTTGTAGGGTTCTTCAGGGTTTCTGTCTTGGCTCGCCATTGTTTTCCATGTATCTTCTGTCTACTGGACATATTTAAAAGACGTGTCGTACCATTTCTAAGCTCGTGACATTCTGTTATATGTCTCATTTAATCTGGCCTATTGCAATTCGTTATTCACCTGTCTTGCTGGAACATGTTTGAATGCATGGACAACTTCTGACATAGATGCCTTGATGCTGTCATTTGACCCTAGTTTAAAGTCACTGCACTGGCTTCCAGTTTTTTTCAGGATTGGGACATTGAGGTCTCACTGTTTGCTCCACAAAGCAGACTGAAGACAAAGCAAGACTGTGTTTTAGACTTGTTCAGTCCATCATCTATTTCCATGATTCTTTGGCCATATGTACTGTGTCGAGTGTAGAGACCAATAGAGACCCGATTTTCCTGTCAGAACGAGTGGATCAATGCCTGAATGGGATAAATTTCATTGCGAGAGCCCCAATGTTTGTAGCATTAGCATCAGCAGGTGGAGTACCTATGGAGACGCACTGTTTCTCAACAACCTGCTCTTTAGCTCTCCTTTTTAGGAGGCTTTTACAACATTTCCAAGACAAGCACAGGCCACTTGAGGTACCTTATGGCAAAGTCAGTTGTGACTTTAAGGGTCAAAATATATTAACAAGTTAGAAGTCAGCAAGAGCTGCGGTGGACACGTCTATTTCACAAGCCTGCTCAACAGCGCCGTTTGTTTGGTACCACGTGTGTTCTAATCGGATTAGTTTAAAGCAATTTGAGACATTTCCTTTTCTTGGAAGGTGATCATTAATATGTCTAAATTGTGAACTCGTGTCGGGATGGAATAATTTTCCTCCATGTGGGAGTAAAAATGGTGAAGTTTTGCAAGCCAGACGGTTACAGGCTTTGTGGATTTATTCTGTCCTACAGCAGGCGCCTCGTCAGTGTGTGCTGAAGCACGCTCACACTAACCGACACCCCGCAGCTTTATGTGCCTGGTCATGAGGGGATCCTAATGAGGCTGTTTAATTTACCACAGCCAATACTGGTTGACAACCACTAGCATGTGCTGCGGAGAGCAGCTGAGCATGTGAGCAAACAACACGTGTGTCTGAAAGCTGCAAGAGGTCGAGCTCAGATTTTTTATTTTCAAGTTCACAGAGGATGATCAGGTTCGCCTCGTCACATTTTAGCATTGGACAATACCCAGAGTCAGCCAATGGACGACGGATCTGTCTGCTTTATGCCATTATCTGCTTTCATAGAAGACTAAAAGCCTGGAATTTAGAACTTTATACATCTGACATGCTATATAATGCAAAAAGATATAATGCACATTTTAAAAAAGAAAAAAAAGAAGTATTGGAAATTATAATGAAGGAGCACAAAATCCATAAACTGTCATTACATTGTGACCAAGTCATGATATGTTGTAGGGACAAGACGACCTCTGAAGATCTGCTGTGGGATCAAGCACCAAGATATCACAGCGAGCTTTTAAATTCTAAAAGTTGGATTACACTTATTGCACATGCCACGACTGCTCGATTGGATTGAGATCAAGTGAAGACATTAAACTGGATGTGTCGTTCCTGCAGCTGGGTGGATTATTCTCCGCCGCCGTCAGGGGAATGTGTTTTTCTATCAGAGTGTGATCGTAGTCTGAACATGCTTCGGGTAGGTGGGATGTGTCAAAGCATCACCCAAGGTTTTCTGTCAGAATCTTGTTAAACACCTCACACTGTCTCTATCAGCCTGCCGTCTTCCCATAATGCATCCTGGTGCCATGTGTTTTCAAGGTGATCAATGAACCCGACCATCCAAGACAAGGTGATTAATCAGAATGGACCATTTTCTTCAAAAGTTGCAACACAAACAGAAAAATGAGTGAACCTTTTGTGCAAAGTAATTTGCTTCATTCACGTCTCAAATATCTCGCCGACTTTGCATTTGTGTTGTGGTTTCTAGTGAAAGAGGTTATTTGTTCTAATATTCTAATATGTGTAGCCGTTGATCACAAATGATGTTTCACAGGAAAATGAAAAATTATAACTAATGTCAAATTGGTCAAATATGCCAATTCCAGTGTGAAGTATTTGGATGTTATTTTATTTTTAAATTCATGTTCATGGAGATGATTTAGTGATTATTGGTAGTGTCTCTAGACTCCAATAAACCATTTGTGGGCCGCAGTCTCAGTCAGAAGCAGATTTCGCCTCCCTACACGGGTTGTGACGGTGTTAACTCTGATTTCCAAGATTATTCTGAAGGTTTTTCACGGTTCCCCCTTGAGCTACATTTCTAATCTTCCGAGTCCATGCGTGCCACGCTGCTGAGCCCTTCTGTCTGATCCAACACATGAACCAAAGAGCACAACTGTGGGAGAGACATTTGAGCCGATGTTTGTCAAACAACCTGTGCTCGCAGCTAAAAGTAACATTTCATTTTGTTGTATCTCCTTTCAAAGATTATTTTTCACACACTATCTTCTCCTTGTAATCTAATAATTCCTTCACGTTCCCCATATGGAGGTTCATGGTCTACATGATGCTGTTATTAGCAGGCTATGACATCTTCTTTCATTCTCGTCTGAACAGTGCCACGTGGCTGGACGGGATGTTTGATCGTCTTCAAGGTTTTTTTTTTTTCCGGGAGGATAAATGAGCGGATCTTCTTTCACAATGTTACCATAGGAGCACTTTAATCGTCTCGAGTGGCGTTGTTTATTTTTAGGGTGCGATTCAGCAGCTTAACAACAAGCATTAGCATCTCACAAAATCAGACAATTATTTCCTTTTCCTTCTTTATCTGCAGCCTCTTCTTGCCGGAGATCACAGTGTTCCTGCTGGTGACACCACCACAGAGAGAAAGAGAACAGAACTTTTTACCACACACATTATCCCAGAGCGTGCACATGAAGAGAGCACAGATACCATCTATACTGTTTGTGTGCTATTCCTGTGATGCGATTCATCACCTTTATTGATAGGAGCAGTCACCCTATCCTGGCAATCAATGCCCCCTGTTACACAGTGTTCTGATGAAAAAACCACGTCTTTACCCTGTTAAAGAACATGAAACACAGAAAGCAAACTTTCAAACACGGTGACTTCACAAACACTGAAATTCTATTAGATTTAGAAAAGAAATTCCGAGAATCACTAACAAAAAAAAAAAAAGAACAAACTGTTATTGGACCCCATACAAACAATTATTCCCAAATACTTTTTAACCGACCGTGATGCATTGTCCATATTTCTCATTTCATTTTGTTTTATTCTTTTTTATGATTAATCAGTCTGTGATAACTTATGTTGGGATCTCTATATGCATTTGTGATAAATTATTTAGTGGAATAGATTTGTATTGGTAGAAGTTGTATTTATCGATTTATTCGAAATTGTACTTTTGTACTTTTTTGTGTTTTTAATTGTTCACTATAATTTCACTATTTTATACTTTGTATGTTTTTAAAAAAATGTATTTTATTCTTTATTTATTTTTTTTTTATGAGGAAATAAGTTTTATTTATGACTTTTTTGTGTCATCCTTGGGTTGTTTACATGTCATCGAAATGGATGATATATATTTGTATGTTTTATTTTGCATGCAGATGTATAGAATCCAAATAAATAAATTCATTCATTCAAAATGAATTTTACAGCCATGTTTGAAAGTTCTTAAAGCAATTTTCAAGCAATAAAAAGACACAGGACAAACCCAAAGAAAGAGACTAACGGTCTCAAACTCCAAACATTCAACCTGCAAATATCTTCTAACCTCACATATAAAACGCGGTGTTTCCAACCCAAAAATTGAAGAACTGAACTGGTAAAGGAGACAGTGACAAACAAGCAATAAGATCTGAAGGATGAAGTCAAGAGTCAGATCATTAGGCAAAGCAAAGAGAGGCTCTCGGCGCAACGCTGCAGAATTTAAAGAAGCAGTCGATGGCACTTTATCACACGCTGCAGAAACTGGAACAAAATGATACAAGGCCTTTTGACACAGAGCAAAAAATAACCACGGCACCTTCTATGGTCCAAACAAATTCATTACAGACAGAGAAATGTATAAATAAGGAGTACAAGAGAGGAAAAAAAAGGCTTTTTGGTCAATTTACTAGAAATATCGTCAAACTTGAATGTCTGGGCTCGTTAGATGTTTCTATTTGGAATCATTTCACTGATTTAGTATCGTAACTGATCCGCACATGCTTTTTTTTTTTTTACATTTGTTTATGTTTGTAATAGATTATCACATTTCTGTTTTATAAAGTTTAGATTTTTTTGGAATACAAAATATATATATGATATCATAATATATGAAAACATATGATGGTTTTTTGCTGGAAAAAAGCCCAGGCTGGGTAAAGGAACCCCCCCTGACTTTCATTAAAGGTTCTTTTTACTTACTCTGATCACAGATTAGTTTTAGCATCTAGAATCAAGGAAGAAACGCTCAGATCACCATGATATTGATTTTAAGTGTCTTACATTCTGCTCAGTCCTCATATCGTTAAAACGCCGGCGGAGCGAGGCCCCGTTTGAAGCAGCCCGCTCACTTTAAAAGTAGCAGACACGTTAGTGTCATACTACATTCAGATCAATATCCTCTTCAATGTCTCGTTATCGGCAGACAGCGTGAACGGCGGCAGACAATAATGGTCTTTCCACTTCTAATTAGGATCATTGTAATTATGATACGCCCTTCACGATGGAAAGATGGAGAATAGCAACGCGAGTCAAACATTAAAGAGCGATATTGTTGCTGTAAAAACATCAGTGACCTTTTTATCCAGATGTCTGTCTTCACTGTGCCCGACGTGCAACACGGCGTTTATCCTCGTCATGTCGTCTCACAGTTATTTGGAGATGAAGTGTTGTAATTTACAGTGGGATTCTTTTCTCTTTTTTTTTTTTTTTTTTACTTATTCCACCTCCTTCAGCCTCACCTGCTTCTACTCCAGTTGCTGATTTCCCAGGATCACTCCTGGCAGCGCTCAAGGAGCAGTTTTGTTTCACTCCTCCTGCACACAGCTGTGGATGAATGGCACGGTGATGGCGCTCGCGACGCGGCCCAGCGTGAAGCTGCTTTACATTCATCCATGCGCCTGATTGTTGACTATAGGTGCATGAATAGAGAGAGGAGAAGAGATCCTTGTGCTTTCGTCGCTGTGGGTTGAATACCTGGACAAGTCCGGGCCCCTCTCCTGGAGGACAGATAAGGACAGAGTGTGACATTTATACATTATGAATCGAAACGCGACGATATGAGGTCGAGCACTCGGATGTGGGTGGTGTTTTTATGGCCTTGTATTGACAACAGCCGCGGCAGGAAGTCTTTTTAGGTCGTCTCACCGTCACCGTGCTTTTCAGTGAATGCAAAATACCGGCGGCACCTCGAGGGGATTTTGTTTTTCAAATCCGTCGTCAAATTGGTTGACTTGGGAGAGTGAATAGAGGAGCACTGGGTAGTCAAAGGTCACGGTGTCCTCACAAAGCGCATTTCTAGCCTTTACACTGGAGTTCAAATTGAAATTGTGCCGAATATTTACTCAATGATCCACAAGAGTGAGATGATTAGGTGATTTTTAAGTCACAACCTAATAGTCAAAGGTTGCATTCATTGAGATACACATCTCCGTCATTATTCAGCATCAATAAATCAAGAACTAAAGCACTAATTGCTTCGATTGGTGACTTGAGTATCTGATCTGTGAATTTTTTTTTGATTTTGCCAAGTTGAAATTTCTACATTATGACGCTGTTTACAACAACAACGACCAAGTCATTTATGTGAAACCTGAGCTACTAAAGCAGATCTGGGTATTGGCTGAACTCGCAGTTAATCAAAGTTTATCTATATAAACACTTTTCTTCACAGACAATACATGAATAAATAAAGGGAAACAGAGTGATTTACATGTTTCTCTCGCCTCTCAGATTCTTTCCTGTTTTTACCAGAATGTGTCATGTTAATACCCAGGGAGGAGGATGGGGGATCTTCACTTCATAATGAGGAAATACAAGCTTTGTGTTTGTGAACACTGAGAGTCAAATGCTGCTTTTCAAGCAGGCGTGTTCATCTGACCACTGGTTGAACATTCATGATGTGGAGGATCAATTACTATGATCAAAGATTATAAGTGAAGTCTCCAGTAACAAAGAAAAAAAAATACAATAAGGGCGTCGTTGCTTATCAAAAGCATGTGACAATGCTTTGTATGAAGTGAACAATTATTACTGAGCGTCAAGACCGAAGCCAGAGGACGATTTAAGCAGATACGTGAAGCACAAACAGCATCACCTGAAGGAGAAACAGGAAGCCCGGTCACGACTGAGAGAAGAGAGGATTCAGTAAAGAAGAAGCAGGTTGTTAAACCAAACCTCCCCTGGAGAGACAGTTTACCGTTCAGAGACGGGGCCGGAGCTCAGATTCAAACCCAGCAGACCAGCGGTGGACAGATGTGGATGTTTCAGTTTGCAGATGTTTCCCAATCAGTCACGTGGAGCTCCAGATGACGTTTCACACTGAGGAACTTTTCAAACTCACAACATGAACAAGGACATCTACTTACAATGTCTCAAGTTTGCTTAATAATCGGTGGCTCAAATTTTCACTTTTATCCAGCGTAGTAAATTTTAATACAATACCCTGTCAATAAAGTTATAAAATATTTCAATTAATATCTATGTAATTTTGGGATTAAGTTATTTCATTACTGAAATACCATGAAACATTTTTTTATATGTAATTGAAAGTAATATTGTAATAATACACAAATAGATTTCTTTGTTGTTTTATTGCATTTGGCTTATTCAAACCAGGGAGATTAATTTATACAATTTGAAGCGGATATAACGGATATAATTGTTAATTTTACTATTTTATGACATTATGTGCAATTATCATGCTCTAGGCTTTATGTACATGTGTTTTATATTCAAGTTTTACATTATTGACATACTTACTTTATTGTTTGCTCAAATCAATAATCCATTTCTGCAGAAAACTCTAAGTAAAGGAATATTTTCTGAAGATGTTTTGATGCCCTAACAGCAGTTCAGCTGCTTCAGTTTGCTGATGCTGCAGATCTTTCTGAAAGAAAACACTCAGAATTCACATGCTAAAGAGTTGACAGTGCAATCTGTATCGCCGGGTCGTTATTAGTATTAAAGGCAGTCGGGTGCACATGTGGATCACTTTTAGTGATAATCACTGTTATCACACTGCTGGCATGTTTTTCAGAGGATAGACTTCAGCTCTTCTCGTGCGTTTCAGTATATTTCTTTTATAGTTTTACTGTTAAAAAAAACTAATGATGTGAAACATTCTGATGCAGATAATGGAGCTACAGAATTTAGACCAATTAGCCATAACATTAAGACCGCTGACAGGAGTCATGAATAATATTTACCTTAACGGTGCAAAAGTCTCACACACACACACACACACACACACACAGATTTTTATCGCTTTAGAAAATCAACATGTTCACAAAGTGACCTTCAGTCTCTTTCTGTTTTTTTTATCAAAATGCAGCAGTACGTGCTCACATGCCTAGGAGAGACATAAAGAGTCAGTTTTTAGCCGGTTTGCTCTTTTAAATCGACGTACTCTTCTGACCCGAACATGCCAGTTGCCACGGAAACAGTGCAATACTCTTCACAAGGTGGATGATGGTGATGATGATGATGATGATGATGATGTAGCTGCTCTAAAAGACGTCTATTGATCGGGGCGGGAACTCTGATGCACGTGAATACGAAACATCCAGGGTGACTCTGCTCTCCGGCTTTGATCCGCTCGCTCGCTCTCTCTTCTCTTTAATTCCTTAATTCCTGTCTCGGCTCTGTGTCGCAGTTTGAGTTGCTTCTCCTCCCTGCTCTGCTATCTCTGTCGCATTGAATCCTCCCCTTCTGACTCTGTGTGTGTTGTGTGTGTGTGTGTTTCAGCTCTTCAGCTACCCTCTTATATTTGCTGCAGTGCTTTGATTCGAGCTGGAACGCTTTAAACCCATAGTGGCAAAGAGAGGTCATACTTTAACACACACACACACACACACACACACACACACACACACACACACACACACACTCGCGCGCACGATCGCAGACAAACAGGAACACACACTTTAAAACTTTGGCGCTGTGAAGCAGCAGACGCAGGGCATCGGCGGGAGTGTAAGTGTGTGCTGCCCTTTGTGGCACCTCGAGATAAAATAGCTCGTGTGGAGCAGCTTTAGCTCTTTATGAGACGTCTCACTTACACACATGTTGTGAGTTCGCTCCTGTTTTTTTTTCTCTATGTCTTCTTTTATCTCACATGAACTCGTCTTAAGCTGTGGCAGCATTGATGTGTCGCTAGTTATCACGTCAAAGGAGGTGACGGAGACTCAGTGGACGACTGTGGCCGTGACTCGACGTGTTCACGAGGGATCTGTCAGTGTTGTCAGCGTGCCGCATTGATCTGTCCGGTTAATTCACGTGTGCTTTGTTTAACCCATCGCTCGTGAGGTTGTAAGGACAGCGTTCCTAATTGGGACGGTTCGGTGGCTCGAGTCGGATGCCGTCGTTGCACGAGCCGAGCCGACAACATGGCCTCCGTGAGGACAGGCGGGATGTTTCACCGCCCTGCGTCGGCTCCTGGTTCTCAGACAGGTGGAAAATTGTCCCCACAAGCGATCTTTGAACGGAGGAGGAATGGAGATGGCAGTCGACCACAGCTGCCAGGACCGAGCCTGAAATCTCCCCGCTAACACCCAGTGTTATCTGCAGTAATTTTTTTTTTTTTTTAACACAGTAGTATTTCATTTCATGCCCTGCTTTCATACCGTTACCGTTATTAGCTTTTATCAGTATTTTTCAAACACCTGATGATTGCACCGGCTCGAAGCTTTTTAGCATCCATTTCATATTTCTGGCTCATTTTCAGTGAAAAGAATCACTCAATTTGACATTTGAGCTCGCTCTTTGTGGGGAGCCAAGAAAAAGCAGCGATCGGATGGATCGGTTTGTGTGGCCGGGCGGATCAGATGCAGCCGCCGCTGATTGACAGACGGCTTACTGACTGACAGAGCCATCTCGCCCCTTCTGTCTGAGACACTATGCACCCCCATCATGTCTATTCTCTCCTTATTCAAGCACCAGGATTAAAGCAAAGAAAGCAGCAAAGCAAGCAGCGAGGGGATTATTGAACAGCAGCAAAGGGATTAGAGAGGAAAGTTGCACCTCAACAGTGCAGCGGACCCCCCGTGGCCCATGTAAGAGACTCATGCACGGGTTAGGAAGTTGGCTCCGCGGTCCAGCCGCCGCCACTTGGCCCGGGCCACACAATTTCACAGAGCTTCTTTAGAAGGTGTTTGACATCCAGACTTGCCAGGACTTTACAACTCTGCGCAGGCAAATGGCAAAAAAAAAAAAAAAAAAAGACTTTGAACTCTGGCACTCATTCAACGATTACAGCCAGGACTTATTAAACAGTTTCAGACTCGGGAGGACCCAAATGAGAAATTTAGTCT
>OMNM01034983.1:0-11346 GCA_900302745.1 Parablennius parvicornis | reverse complement strand
CAAGCGCAGCCCCAAGCAGCGCGGGCGAAAACGCAACCGCAATTGCCGGCGCCACGCGTTGTACGTGGACTTCAGCGACGTGGGCTGGAATGACTGGATAGTGGCGCCCCCTGGTTACCAGGCCTATTACTGCCACGGGGAATGCCCGTTTCCTCTCGCAGATCATCTGAACTCAACCAACCACGCCATTGTTCAGACACTGGTCAATTCTGTGAACAACAACATTCCCAAGGCCTGCTGCGTGCCAACAGAGCTCAGTGCCATCTCCATGCTCTACCTGGACGAACACGACAAGGTGGTCCTGAAAAACTACCAGGAGATGGTAGTTGAGGGCTGCGGCTGCCGCTAGCACGCGAGAAAGACAGACTTGGACTGGCAACTTGAAAAAAAAAAAAAAAGAAAAGAAAAACATGAACGCTAAAACGAAGCAGAAGGTCTTTACTTCCCAAAAATGTTCACATGGACCCTTATTTATAACTTTTATGAGGTGTATGTTTGTCTCACTTTTATTGTTTCTTTGACAGTATGATCATTTATTTTGACAAATATATATATTTATATCTACATATTAAAAATAAATTGAGTCCTTATTTTAAACATGAAAAAGCTGTACAACTTTTCATAATGTACATTAGATTGTAAAAGTTTTTTTATTGAGAAAATAGTAAAAAAAAAAAAAAGAAAAAAAAAACACTCTAAAAAAGTAAAGTTTATTTACTGGTAATATTTATTGCTTTCATTTTATATACAGAAAAAAAAAATAAAACATTAATTGCTTCTAATAACACATACAATCACATCACAAAATGCACCCTTTCTTTGTTGAGTGCTCGGAGCCACTGAAAATGCAACATTTTGAAAACGGCTCCTAAGGGGGAATTTTTTATCAAACATGCTTCTTGAGATAGTTTTTCAAAATGTTGCCATGTAAATGGGAAACTTTTCTGAAATGAAAACACAAAAAAATATGTGTTTTAACTTGGAACGTTGTCGTGTAAACGAGGCCTTCGGGTTATGTCACAACAAAGGAATCTGGTGAAGAACAATAGTTGTAATTCAATAGTTTACTGTGATCATTTAAATATGCCCCTGAGAACAAGAGCTATCTCTCACAAATGCAATCAGGAACTTGAAAAGTGACAATTTATTAAATTTGTAGCATGAATTTGAATTCAAAGATAAAAATGAAAAACAGACTGGTGGCATTTGTTATTGTTTTTTCAAATCAATTCCTACTTGAGGAAAGAGACAAGCAGAGAAACCCGATGTTCTGTCTTTCCCAAATAAACAAATCTTTGGTCTACATACCCAACAGCTTCGAATGGATCACATTTCATCAAAGGAAATGAGAGAACAGTGGACATGCTTTCAGTCTTTTTCAATAGGACAATATAATTTTTAATGAAAGAAGCTCCCGCAGAAGCGGTATGCCATTTCAAAGCAAGCCGGTCTTCGGGTTCGGGCCCTTATTGTTCTCAAATTTCACTTTTACGTCAATTAGGCTAACATGTGGTGGTTGGATACTCACTAATCCAATTGCAGTTGGGGTGGGTTGTTCTGCCGGCCTGTGTGAGAGTGATTCTATTGTTCCTGACGTCCCCACATCGGAGGCATGATTGTGGCTGATGCGTCCTGCCCTCATACGAGGCGGCTGAGTCTTCAGAAGAATCAAAGGTTAGACGCTCTGTCTCCTGCCTTTGTCTTCGGCGGCTCATGCCGGCAGAGCAAAGACGCCTGTCTCCAACCTGTGCCCCATCACACAATAGGCTTCTACATCACTTATTTACAAGCTGACGGCTGGCCCAAATTATATGATAATGTTTAGAGAGAGCAACTCCTTTGAACTCCTGGGGGGACGTTGGCTGTGCATTGTTTCGCCGTGAGTGCCACGTACATGAGTGTGTCTCACGATCCAGTGGACATCCACTGGACACCGGTTTAAAATCCAACATAGAAAAAATAACATGAAACCACATTATATTGGATTTAAATTTTTTCTATACACAAAACTGAATTAGTTGTACCATGAAGAAAAAAAAAGTTATATTTATAGAACTAAAGGACAATCAAAAGTATTTGTGGGGATGTTAATTTAATTAATTTACTAACAACTTAAGAAGAGTTTTGTCCTTGTGGAGCTTGCGCAGGCCCTCGGGCCCTTTCATTGCTGCTGGTCTTCCCTTTGATGCCTGCATATCAGCATCAAAAAGGGGTGACTCCTAAAGGAGGGGAAGCCGGAGAAGAATTTAATTTTGAAGTGGCTGAAGGCGGAGAAGAGGGGGCTGCAGGAGGCTGGAAGGCATATATACTTGTGTGTGTGTGTGTGTGTGTGTGTGTGTGTGTGTGTGTGTGTGTCTGTGTGTTTGTGTGTGTGTGTGTTTGGGAGGAAGGGGGATGTTTTTTCCAGCAGCTTGACAGTGCAATTACAACATTTCAACTGATCTCCTGAAGTTGAGATAACATCAGCTAGTTATGGTAATTGTCCTGCCTGTTCATTATCCCACTGCCATATTTAAAGTAAGAAGAGGATGCATGTTTATTAAAAGGCCCTGAAAGAGATGTTTATGTCCAATGAGTTTAGTTTACCACCTCCTTGCTCCAAGTCGAGCCGTTTCGAAGTTTACATTAAGTGGAGGGAAAAGCCGGAGCCTTCCTCCTGCCTCTGTGACCCTGAAACGTCACCAAGGGATGTAACGGGGGGAGCTGAGGGGGGTCAATTACAGAATGAGTCCTTAAAAAGAGATTGAGGGCTTCATCATTCCTATGTGACGTGCCACTGAGTCTCCTGTAAGCACTCTTTCTCACGCAATTACAGGTGAGTCATTACGCAGCAGGTCTATTGACACTGCTCGACTAATTGACTGGTTGAAGTCTTCAAAAAGCTTTTTATTTGGACCTTCCACCGTAAAGTGAGCCAAGTGTTTACAGACAGTAAACTTCCTCGCAGGAACAAAGGGGGATGATCCTTGTCTGCGCGGCCTCGGTTTTAAGTGGGACCGCTCCAAACGTCTGGAGCTAGAACATCCCTGAGTTACCAGACCTGAATGTACTCACATTGCTCTGAAAATAAGCTTTTCAGGTAAGTCCACCACTAACAATTACCTTAAAAACACAAGAAAGCAAATTGTCTCAAAATAAAAGGTACCCTATTAAAAAAAAAAAGAAACATTACAGACTCATAAGTTATAGCAGATAATCTTTTCCTGTCTGTTGTGTTATGATATGTGACTTCACCATTGTGCTCTTTTTATTGAAAATATTCCTCTTCTATAAACCCCTCTGTATTTTACAATTCATCCATTTTTAAGGATTTTCCCCAGACAACTCCATACTCCTTGTTCTCCTCTTTTTTTTCTGGTTCCACATATTTCACAATTCAAATCATTTTGCATTTTTCATGTACCATTTCTTCCTGATATGACTTCTTATATGTGAGGTATTCACCGGGATGTTACATTCCACCTTATTATGCTATTACGACAATTAAAAAAACTAAACAGCTTTGAAACAATACATCTAATCATAAAGGATAACAAATAATGGGAGTCATTCAAATATGTAAAGACAAAAGAAAACGGAACAACTAAATTACATCTCTCAAGACTCTGACACAGCCGAGCTAAGTATTCTGTATTATTTGTCTAACACATTTTAGTTCATCGCCTACCCACTGCTCATTTTCCTCGAGACTGGCTGGAAAAGTTAAATAAAGTCATAATAACATTCAAATCTATACATTAAAGTGTTTTATTTATTGTGACACTGAGTGTATATGATGAAAATGTCTACATTAAAAACAAACAAACAAACAAACAATTAGAACAGAATATGACTATAGCTGATGTCTTATGGTTGTTTTTACAATCTCACCCTGACAGCATGTGGCTAATGCTCGTCTGGTCTTTTTCATGGCAGCATCATTGATATCTCAGCTCTCCGTCTCAGTGTTGTGTTTTCTCTGTTACTCTTAGGAAATCCGTTTAAAAAAAATAAAAAATAAAAAATAACCACCATTGATGGTTTGTAGTCTCTTGCGGATCGTTTTTGGCTCACAGGCCTCATGTTTGACACCTTTGACATAAAAAGTTTTTCAGCATTGCAGGCACATCTTAGGTAAAATACGTTTTTTTAATCTATTCATAAAATAGACCAACTCTCAGGTTTGCTGTCGGTGTGTTAAATAATTATATTCACAGGCAGTATTAAAGAGTCGGACCAGACAGTTGTTACTCAGATTTAAATTGCACCACTTTGATGTATTCCAGTAGTACTTCCCTCAAAATGCCCACATTTTGCACATGTTTAGGAAAACTAAAATAAGGTAAAATAATCGAAAGGGATGTTTCACCTGCAACATCAGTCATTCTCTAAAAAAAGACTGTATTGCGGTAAAAAAAAAAAATGGCACATGAGATGGTGTCAAATGGAAAATCCAATATTCAAACTTTAATCATCTAGAGCTGCTTATGAATGTGTGCGATAACTAAAGGAGCTATGGAGAAGCTGGCAGCTATGAAAGAGACATTTCCGGAAGTGATTAGTTCATAAAGGTAAACGCATGCTCGAGCAAGCAGGGACTGAAATGAGACAAAGTGGCAGCATTTACTAGCAATGCTTGTTTGAAACAAATTAGAATACAAACAGAACTAATGACAGCTATTACTGAACAAAACCTGCTTCTTACTTTGAAAGTCCAATCATGGCATTTCCTTTAAAATTCAGCAATTGATTAAAATCAGAGTTTAATTTTAAAAAAAAAAAATTTCCAATTCAAACTCTGAATTTATAATGTTTACTTGAGAAATGGAGCGTTTCTTGGACTTCTTGTCTTGGACTGATAAGGTTATATCAATGGTTGATTCAGCAATTGGAAACCCAACTGCAACTTCGCAGCTCTCACTGTATGTGTTCCAATTTCCCAGATAAGTAAGTTGTGTTGCATATTATTCTTTAGCAGAACCTGTTTTGGTAGCTCAAATATCTGTCTCATCTTTTTTTTTTTTTTCAATATCCAGCATTCGGTAAATCGGAATAAAGAAAATTCTTGGAAGAAAAGAGATTTCAAGTCATGTACAATAACATTAACCGCAGTTCATATTACTGATGCCGATTCTGATTCAAAACTGATACTTTGTACAAAAGCGCAATGTGTGGGGGTAGCAGGAAGCTGAGAAGCTGAAGGCATTGTCTCTTAAATAATGCGTTATTCTAAATTATAATTAAGTAGCTCATGTAAAAATATTTAATATGCGTCAAATATTAAAGTGAATTTTTTTTTTTTAACGTTAAAGTAAAGAAATAAATGAGAAACAGCATAAAGAACTACACTTTAATATAGTGAAGCAGTGAAGCTCCTGGTCAAATAATTAATCGGCAAACATCACTTGGGACTCATGGGCTTTCATTTATATCTATAACTACAAAGTAAATCACCAGTAATAATTCAATGTGGTCAGTCTACCTGACAAACACAGTATCATTAAAACAAGACCAATTCATCTGCATTTTAGTTTTCAATCTTGTTTTTAATACATGCAAGAGATATTTTATTAGAATTACTTGAAGATGTTTCACAAATCCCAATCAAGCCTTCATAGTGACTTTTGGACCTTTAAACCTATCATTTAAAATTTCTATTCTATCATATTGATGATGAATTAACCATTTGGTTTCTGAAGTTTTGACCTAACCTGCGATGTTTAAAGGTCAATACACTGACATGTCTCAGGAATGCAAACACCTTTATCTGAGAATAGAAACTACTTTAACATAAATATCAATATTTCAACATGAGAATTTTATGATATCAGAAGAATTGATAAGATGGCCTGTAAGTAGAGAAAAAAATAAGTGTTTTCACTTGAAAAGACAAACAACACCTTAGTTCATTTGTTACGGCCAGCCTCACGTCTTCAGCTAGAGACTCAAAACTCTCACTCTTACACCACAAATGCATTATTTTTCACACTAAGCCCAATGCTGAACTTCATTATTTTACATCTTATTGCTGTTTAAAGAGCCATTCTTCAATGTACTGCAACACTTTTACCAAAAACTCATAATATTAAAAAAATATGAAACCTACTGGGGATTGCCTTCAATTATTTTCTTTCTTTTGATGCTCAATCGTCTCTTTTCCTGATGTAATTCACTAACCAATAAAAACAAAAACGACATGTTGTGTAACACTGCGTATGTGTGTGCGTGTGTGTGTGTAATTGAGATGACAGGCCTCAATGGCTCAATGTGAATATTTCTTACTTTGACTCATGCCCACCTTTTTTTCTCAGAGGTGAATATGGATTTATAGTTTAAAAAAATATACAGCCCAAATTATAAAAGCATCAAACAAAAATTCACGTCTTTGGCAACATTCAGTCAGCAGGTATTTGATGTTATTCTCAGCCAAGCAATTTCAATAATTACTACTGCAGATGTATTTAGAAAGGACTCTTGTTCTCTGTGGTTTGGCATCCGTTCACACTGAACTATTCAATCTTTTCATCCGTCATGTTACAGAGCCTCTGCTATTTACCTCCGACACCTTTTTTGAACATTTTACACATCCAGTCAAGTATCTTGTGACATATTTAATCTTCTCGCTAACAAAAGCCTTTCAAAAAGAACATAAAAGAAGCATTAAAATGGAGATTTTAATAAAACTCTCAAGGTGGAAGTTCATGAATCGAATCATAATTATACAACTGTGAAGTTGATAGGCCAAAAATAATCCCATCAAAGATCCATTCAGTTGATGCAGCTTTTGTTAAATGTTCAGCGAAATAAGAGCAAATAAAACAATCAGAGAAGGCACAGCAGAGGATTGACGTCTCAATGCAAAGTAGAAGAGCTTGAAAGAGGAGAGATAATGAAGGTGAGGCTTTTTTTTTTTTGCATATGTGGGAGACGGAGGTCACAAAATGCTCTTCCTTAAACACAATCACAGGTGCTTATATAGTCATGGTACGACTGTGCTGTGTAGCAGTCCCAGACTATACCGAGTTAGCGTATCCTCTCCTGGATCAGGAGGGGCGATCATGATGAAAGCTCATGTCAGTGCTGCTCGAGGTCAGGGCCTCTCGTTTCACTCTCCCCCTCATACGTCCACTCACATGCACTCAAATACACACACAGGATTTTTTTTCTTCTCCCTCTTATTCTCTTCTACAGGGTATATCATTTTTACACACATACACGCTCCGGTTTGAAACCTTAGACCTCTGCCGCTGTCCATCTGTGGGGGTTATCTGTGTGACACGTCCTCTCGCCCCCGTCTGTGACTCATCTCCACTCATCACGCACACCTCGGCCTCGGCACATGGCAGCCGGGACGCTGCGCCGGGCATTTAAGGGGGATAAGGCTGTCATCGACGGAATACTTTGACCTCGGGGTCACTTGAACGAGTGCACGCACACACAGACGCACACACAGAAAGCATACAGTACGGTGGAAACGCATACACGCAGAAGAAGAAGAAGACCTTTGTCTTAATAGCTTCGACACAGAAATATTGTATTTTAAGAGGATTATATGACCAATAGAATGGAATAGAATGTATTATGAGAAACAGCAAGAACATGTTTTGTAGATCTAAATGGCAGTTCAACATGAATAAAATGAAAACTGAGGAATTTGGGTTATTGCAGCAGAAGCCTTGTGTAGAGTGAAGTCTGTTTTATGTCTATTTGTTCGGAAGAGGTGAGTCGGTCAATTAAAAAAAAAAATTCTTTGATTGGAGGAAGTGCTCTGGTTATAATGTGCTCTTCCACCCTCACCACAATCTGCAGGTCCTTCCTGTTCTAAACCATACGCTTGGAGAATTACACAGTGCAGCAGGAGGTCATAGAGAAAATGTCGCGGACTTGTACCGCCTGCAATGGATTTTTTTATCCAGAAACATGCATTCGAGGATGATTGGTGCCTCTGAAGTTGTCCGTAGGTGTGAATGCAAGTGTGTGTAATTTTCTGTCTCTCTGTGTTTGTCCAGTGATGGAGTGCTGTCCTGTCCAGGGTGTAACCTGCCTTCACCCATAGTTAGCTGGCTGAAGGCTCCACGACCCTGCAATTGGATAAAGTGGTACAGAAGATGGATGGACGGATTAGGGAGGGAGGCTTCCTTCAGCTTTCTGAAGTAGTCTGGTCTCTGCTTTACCTTTTTTTTTTTTTTTATAGATGTTTTCTATTCCAGGTGAGATCACATGTGCCGTACTTAAATTTTCTGGTCAAAACAGTCCTCAACGTTATTCACTTTAACTTTGTCAAATTAATAACAATTAATTCTTAGTTCTATTTCTCTGTAGTTTTGTAGGCTATGGTAGCTACAAATAGTTGATGTTTACACATTTGTTGTAATTATCTTGGATTTGGGTGGCAAAAAAAAGTTAGAAGAAAAAATTATAGTTTTTACCAGTTTTGTTGGATATTAGTTTCACTTTCTTATGATTCTATTTGTATGCCCTTTCTGATTTCACGTTAAGTGTGTGTGTACACAGTCAGATGTTTGCAGTTGCTCGCTCTGGTCCATCAGTTAACGTCGTCGGGGTCCGTGAGCAGTGTTAAAAGAAAAACAATGAAAGCCTCTTAAGGAAAGCTTAATAACCCTAATTACCGTCTGTGCAATTAGAAAGAGTATCAGATATTTTCATCTTGGCAACTGTTCCTAAACAAAGTGTGCAGAGACGAAGGGTCGGGGACATCAAGTGTGTGTGAGTGTGTGTGACGAGGCCGTGGGGGGGGTTTACACACACTGACTGTGTGATTAAAACCTCCTCTTCAGTCGTTTCTCTCCCTCCGCCTGGGAAGGGACCACAGTGGAAATTTCCACTTGTCGAAGAAACGACCTGCGGGTTTGAAATTTGGTGTCAAGTGCTGGTGTCGCTGTGTGGACGGAATGCTTCTTTTGTGGGCGAGTCTCTGGTGTAATTTCGGGCAGGGCAGGGTGTCCCTGCAGTAGGCCTTTCTTCCTCGGGCCCTGTGCAGTTTCATTAGATACGGCTAATGAAAAGATGGCTGGCCCCACAGCCGGGCCCCCCGACGCTCCTCTGGCCTGTATTTAGAGCTCCTGCCTTGCATCTCCCACCGAACAGGTGTGCCGGCTGGGCCCTCCAGCACTGAGCCAACTCACTGCAAACACTTTTCATCCTCATCTTGTCTTTAACAGGCTTTGGAGTGTTATTTTCACGAGTTCATTTTACTACACCGTTTTCAATTAAAGACTTTAAACTTGTTTACTTCACTTTTTTTTTTTTTTCCTCCTGTTGTTTAACTTGGTTTTCTTCTCAACACAAAAGCAGGTGCCCAGTTACGGTTTCTCTTATTCTTCATCAGAGCAGCAACAGATTTTATTCTGAGAATCCAAAAGAATACATGCTTTACGTTTGGTTTTTAACTCTTATTTACGTTTTAGCTTCCCTTAATCTGAACCACGGCGTACTTAACAAGATGCATATGTAGGGATACGTGTTGTTTGTGTTGAATGTGCACTTTGATGGTGTACAGAATCTGGATATTTTCTTTCCTGCAGCTATATTTTCTGAATACTTTTCAAGTGCTTGATATATTATGTGTGATTTCACTTTGAACTACTGATAAAATCTGGTTTTCACAAACACACACATCCAAACATTATTGAGCTATTTTCAGGTAGATAAACTTCCACATTTTCATTTGCAGTAAACCTTTAGCTTTACACCACAAATATTACAATTAAAATTGTGTTTTTTTTTTACACTTTCGTAACTCTTACTTGTATTGTCAACTAGGAAATAACACATTATACAGTTGGGCATTTGATAAGATTTCATTAACATAGACAGAAATATAGTGCAAAATACTTCTTCCTACCCCTTTTCCAACACTGTTAAACTAGATAGAAGCATTTTATATACATAATTAAAATAGATTTTTTTTCTTTGTTGTATGCATCTTTATTTTGTGTTTTGTCATGTCTTTAACACATTAAAAAAAGTCTAAGCTCATATTTGTGAAATGTATGCACTTTATAACAGATTTTATATAAATCATTTATCAATCAACAAAAATGAAAAAAAGCTGAAAAAAATGTTAATTTGAATCCTTATAAAGAGTTAAATATTTATTAGTTCCCACATGAATATTTATTGTGGTGTTGACCTTCTTGTCTTTTGTCATACAAAACAAGTGACTGTATAAAGTGCAACCCATCCTTCTTTATTTACACATATGGCAGCAAATTAAAGACTACAAGTAAAACGGTGAGCATCTCTCAGTTCCTTTAACAATTTCCCCAACTCTGAATCCTCCAGTAAACCGGGAGATTGTAAAATGTCTCCTGTAATTAGACAAAGCTGTTTATGTACAAGTGCCCCAACTCTTTCCGCCATTCTCTTCCCGATCAAAACCTAATTTTCGTTTCAGCTTGCTCGCAGTCATCATCCAGTGCAGTGTCGTCTGGTGACAGCCCATTGTTTTGCTCCGGTTAGTTACAGAAGCCAGTTCAGGCTACCGCCAGCGTCTTCTTTTCAGGTGCGTAAATATCTGAAAAGAGGACTGGTGTTTGGCTGGAGCACGGCCCGAGTTAGATCTCTGTGTTTATTTGCTAACAGACTCCCTCTGTGTTCATACGCTGACCCTTTGTGTGGCTCTCTCAGAGGCAGGTGGATTGTGCCTCGGGCTTGCAGGCTACAGTTTGAAAGCAACAACGTGAAACTGGAGATGTAACGTGACCCCAAGGCAATTAGGCCCACAATGAGGACGTTTTTTTCCCATTCGCTCCTTTTGTGTTGCTAAACACTATTTAAGAGCAAATAAAATGAAAGGACCTTGGATGCTTTGGCAGTGAGGCTGACAGAAAACGGACTAAACAGGAAGAAAAACAGCAACAGTTTGAGGTTTTGTTCCTTTGCAAAGGTTGCTTGTTGGACATAACTTAGTGGATTTGGTCCATAGTACTGCTACCCTTTGATGTTGCCCTTCCTTGTTGTCCTGTAGATTTTGAAGTGTGATTATTAGCAGGGAGGGGATAAATGGACTGGAGGGTGCCACGCTAACCGAGTCCATTTCAAGGATCTTTTCTCATGTTTCCAGGCAGGCTGTGGGTTCGGGGAAGGTGCACAGGGCACCGGAAGCCAGAAACCCTCCAGCTCCTTCCCTCATACTTCCCCTCCCTCCTCCCTTTAGTTGCTATATAGCCTCGCTTGAATGGAGTGTGTCTACCGGATCTGCCCAGGATGAAATGTCATATCTTAGACTGATCCTTATCTCTTAATCGCTTCCTTTGTCTCCCATGATTCCCCAGACCCTCCCTAACTTCCCTCCTCGGACACTGGCCTTTGATGTGTCAGCCACAGTTAGGGATGCTGGGGGTG
>OMNM01034981.1:20912-30972 GCA_900302745.1 Parablennius parvicornis | reverse complement strand
CCAAGCAGTCACTGGGTTGGACGTCATTCATGCTTTTGTTGTACTCATATTTCAGGCACTCAGACAAGCTGAGAAACGGTTCTTCAAAACACGACAAAGTGACCCGAGGTGAGGAGGTGAAAGGTGAACAGAAACTACACGTAGAAAGAGATTGATGGGTGGTGAAGACAAACAGTGCATTTGCATCACGGGCATCTGATTAGAGCCTTCTTCCACAAGCCAAAGTAAATAAACTCTTTCCTTATTGCCATGTACGCGGAGGACTCCTTGACAACCCAGCCATAAACACCAACCATCTCTAAGGATGTTTTTATTGTGTGGTGGGCGCTGGCCCTGCAAGTGTGAACACCTGCTTTAGAAATCATTTGGAGTGTGGAGACATTGTTGTGGGGTGTGTTACAATACAAGAATGTATAGGATGTCTGTTGTTTTCATAATATAGTCAGTTTTTGTCCCCTGAAAATATTCCGAGAGGCGAGTATAAAGGTTATGTTGTTGTCGAGGATGCAATCGCCAAGAAAACGTTGTAAAGAATGAACTCAGCTGGCTAAAAACGTGATTTTCCTCACAGCAAAGGGCATCTGAAGTCACTCTTGTTTTCATGAAATCTCCTGAAACATCCATATTCAATCTATCAGGGCCGACAGGATTATGAATGAGTGTTGTCCTTTTGGTAAGACAATCGGATATCTGTGCCTTGGTGGTTAACCACAGGATATCCTGGACTCTGTTATTTCGAAACTGAATTTATGATGCTGCTGCTTACCTCAAGCCGAGCAAGCCAGGGACCTTTTCTCACCCTGAGAATAAGGATACTCGGTGGCAGCAGGGAGGGACTGATTGTCTTTGGCGTGTACATAACGGGCTGTATCTGGGAATTATGATGCTTTGTGTGCGGCACAGTGGGGAACAGGGTGTTTCTTCCACTTTCGCTCATCCTGACTTCACTATTTTTGTCAAACCACGACGTCCACACACCCACAGGTCACACATAATGTACTGAATGGACACCATCACTTAAATCTATGTCAGATGCGAGCTCTTTTGATGGTTGTATACTAAATGAAATGATCCAGATTTCATGAGCTTTGTAGTGAACAGCCGTATTTCTGGATGTGTAGAAATATTACCAGGTAATATTGATTTTCCATCCTTCCCTGTGCTTGGCTTGTATTTCATGCGGGACCATTACTTGTTGCCCTGTAAAAAACAAATTGTTGACAAAAATGAGATTTCTCTATTGATTAGCTCTTCAATTTTCCAACGGCATGAACTATCCAGAAAATGAAAAAAAAATTATTTATTAGGACAAAATATAAGTATAGGTAGACCTATTGAAATGCATATTTTATTTGTTCAAAGTGCAAATTGACGTAATATCAATGTATTATTATCATTAGAGAATGAATACAGTCAAATCTGCTCATGTGAATACTGTAAAGTGACATTATATCCTAAAGAAATGAAATATTTTGGTCTTTTTATTTAGAGTGTTTGCCCCTGTGTTGTAATAAGCTATTTCAGAGTATGACAATATATTGGTTACAGTTTGAACATATCTGCACTATTTATCTATCGTTGGAGGAAGCAACTGAAAACCCAGAGTTACCGAGATCCTGCCGATAAACAGTGTCACGCTCAGGTTATGTTACGCCAAACAAAATCTCTCTGGTTACATTGAGCTTGATTTCTAGTACAGAAATCAGACTGATTGCACATTATCGAGGTCTATGTCATTTGGTTCCAAAACAATTTGTGGAAAATGGCTGCATGGAATCTGTATTTAGCTCAAAAAGTAATTATATCTTGAGCCAAACTGTTTTAATCTTCTTTTTGTCAAGACATTCTAAAGTAAAAACACATCACCCCCAAAACCCATTCTAATGACCAAGTGAACCGTTTTTGCTTTCTACTAGTCAGAACGTTGTAGCTTTTCGAGAGCAGCAAAACCGATTCAGCTTTGAAGATATCCCTGGGCTTATGCCTTTATTTGTAGTTCTAATGTAAGCCAAAACTTTATTCCGTTTTACATTGATGAAATGTTAGACCTAAGATAAGTCTTATCCATGTTGAATCAAACTTTTTAAATGCAAAGAGCCAAGAAGGTCACTTTATTTGTCTTTATTGATGAAATATTGAAACATGCCGAAATTCAAACGTCCCATTAATCACGTGTCTGATTGGAATTTTTAATGTATTTTTTTTGCCTCGAAACGGAAAAAAGCATACATAAGTGTTATTTTACATCTACAGCGAGGCACTGCAGAAGCGCGAACAAGCCCCTGCTCTAGAATTTCAATTTGCTGTTGACATAAATTACTAAACCAAAGATCCCCTTGAATATTTTCAGTTCTGTGAGCGCCTTCAGACTACAGTAAACCACGGATCCAGCAAAGTCTTTTACAAGGTATCACTAAACATAGCTGACAGTCACTGTGTTGTGGGTTTTCAGACAGACTTGTCAGTGTTTTAGTCACAGTTTGAACCCAACATCAAACTAATGTTTCACCTTTCCCATCTTAAAGCTCGGTGAGTGGCTCTTTGTACATCACTTGTGTGGTGTGTGTGTGTGTGTTTGAGCAGGTCAAAGGCTTTTGATGTAGTCATCTCACATCAACTTTATCGCTTCCTTCCCGCTGACTCGACTGAAACTGCATGCCCACATGAAACTAGAAGAAAAAAATAAGCTGTCATGTTCGCAGCCGTCTTGAAAGGCTGCTTTTCAGGTGTAGGATTACTGTTGTTGCAGCAGTGTTGATGATCCAGCGCAGACGACGTCACAGACTTGACAGGAACGCACACATCACATCCCAGACTTTATTCTTTCAGGGAAAACTTGTCTCACTTTACATCGTATGATAATACTTCATGCTTGACATGGAGACTGACTCAGCCTCGCATCTGATAGAGATTTGTGATGAATCCTCGCAGGCTGGGGAGGGGCAGTCCAGGGTGTTAGCTTGTTTGAATCACACAGTTTCAACGAGTCACCTGAGATCAAACAGCATGTGGATCCATTGTATAGCGCTAAAATTATACTGTCTAATTGATATATATGACAACATTCAATGTGAACACAAAACATTTGATTCTGTTATAAGAGATGAGAGAAACAAATTAATAGAGGCCGATAACCTGAAGGTTTTATTCCGGTCTGATTAATCAAGGAGACATCTAAAACATGCTTGGGAGTGGATTTTCTGGATCAAAGATGATGAATTTTGGTTGTTTATTTATGTTTGCCATTGTGGACAGCAAAAATAAATCCTGACATACTTTTGTGTCTAATTTGATCTATTATGTTTTGTATTAACTGGTGATATTGAATATGTAGAAATGTAAGTTACATGTGTTAATTGATTTAAGGTGCAAAATTGTGATTAAAAGGACTATATGTGAAGCAGCTTATTACGCAAAATATTGTTATTCTTTAATACGATAGCAGATATTTTGAGCTGCAACTCATGAGATCCTAAAGTTTCTTACTTTTCAAGTCATTTTAAGTACAAAAAAAATGTTTTGGGATGCACAGTGGTATTGTTGTTTGCGTCCTATATTCACAACAAGAACAAACAAGAGTAATCATATATTTCTGATGTCTGTCAAAGGTCACATCAGTGGTGAAAATATGGTGAAAATCTATAATATAATTTCGACATAAGCCTTTTTAAATTAAATCCTGATCCTGGGTATCACCTATAAAATCTGGAATGGAATCTTTCATGGCCTAACATCGATCTGTTGTGAAAATTTTGACAAAATCTGTGAATAAATTTTGTTGTAATTTTGCAGGGTTATTCCACCAAATATTGATTTCTAAACTCTTCCTAAGTTAAAACATTAGTATTGTGTTGTTTTAAAATGAATATGATCTTGTTTTCTTCATATTATTTGAGGTCTGAAAACATTGCATCTTTTTTGTTATTTTGACCATTTGTCATTTTCTGCAAATAAATTCTCTAAATGACAATATTTTTATTTGGAATTTGTGAGAAATGTTGCCAGTAGTTTATAGAATGAAAAAAAAAATTTCATTTTACTCAAGCACATACCTGTAAGTAGTAAAATAATTGATAATTTTGCAGTGGTCTCTTAATTTTTTCCAGAGCTGTATATGAAGTACTATACTGGCTGACGTAATAAGACGTAACTCTTCAATTCTGGGCTTGAGAGCTTTTCAAAACAGTTCAAATTTTTTCTTGTTTTCACTAAATATTTTAACATCCTCCCACAATCAAAGCTTCACAAAGCATTTAGAAGTTGGATGGATGAATCTTCCTGTTAGTATACTCATAATAGCTATACTGATGTTTAGCAGGTGTAATATTCCTCATCAAAGTGAAGCTGAAGCCATTGGAAAGCCTTTTTTTTTTGTTGTTGCAGGTATTTCATCAAAAGTATTGAACAAACCACGAAACAGAAGCCTGCTGATAAAGCCAGAGGAAAATGTCTACTTCAGCACACATTGTCCAGGGAGCTTGAATTTTAGAACAAACTTTCACAGTAATCGATCCTGTTTTTGTGTTCAAGGTTCACACGCTGTCCATAGCAGGCATATCGACATGTCCCCCATTTCATTCATGATTCAAGGAAAATTCAGCTTGTTCAAATGAATGCTGAAATGCAACAGCACTTTGAAAAAAAAACCTTACTGTGAAAAAACAAAATGTTTTAACAAGTTAGTATCATTTTCCAAATGAGAAAGTACAAGAGATGGGAAGTGGTCGGAAATGTCACCCGTCTGGTTTTTTTTAATTCTATTCCTGACTTTTTTGTAGTTTATGGTTGTTGCTGTGTGAACAGTGAATTCAATACAGAGTTGTGTTAATCACATCCAGTTGTTGATGTTTCTTAAATAGTTAAGCATAATAGTAATAGCATAGCAAAGTAATAGCATTTTTTTTTTTGGAATTAATAATTTCTTCTTAAGAAGTTCATCCATTTAAGGCAGTGGTTCTCTATCTGAAGGGTTGCCAGACCTAGGTAAGTGTCATCCATCCATCCATCCATCCATCCATCCATCCATCCATCCATCCATCCATCCATCCATCCATCCATCCATCCATCCATCCATCCATCCATCCATCCATCATTTTGAAGGCTGCTTTTGTATGTTCACGACAGTTCATGTGTTTGCCATGACTTGCCTTCGCTGTGATATGTCGGCTAATCCGAGATCCGAGGGGTCTAAAGCCTTCTCATAGCAAATCCAAGGAGCTATAATTACAAAATGTTTGTAAAAAGTCTACAGTTTGTGACAAAATTCTGTGGATTCCTACAGCAAAATGGTCTAAAGTGACAAAAAATTCCCTCACAAATCCGATTTGATTTGCTGAATTGTTTCCTGAGAGACCTCTACCACACATTTCCAATCTGATTATGATGACTGTTAGAAGAATACGTGACATTCAGATGGTTTTCCTCACCGGATTAGTAGAAGCCCGCACACGTCACTGCCTTTTGTCTTAAAGGTTAACACAACTTTGGGCTGTGTGACGGGGAATACAGCTCAACCTCTCACCACTGCTGACTCACTACTGGCCCTGCCAGGTGTGAATAAGACAACTGTGTGTGATCCCACACACACACTCCCACACATGCAAATGCACTTAAATGAACAGACATACTCCATGCTCAAATGAGCACACGTGCATGCATGTGCAGACACAACCCTGCTCCCCCGCTGACCTGTAGACGGAGGTACATTGTGTGTGCGTTTGTGTGTATGTGTGTGTGTGTGTGTGTTTACTCCCACTTTCCCCACTTGGCTTTCCTCTCATGCCACCCTATTGTGCTCCTCTCTCGCGCTCTGCTGATTGACTTCCTCTTCCTCTGAGTCGTCGCTAATGTCACCTTCCCTGCTGGCGCCCACACACATAACGTTATCAACAGTTTCTCATCCGGGTTACAAAAATACAGGAAGTTTCCCCCTGGGGTCTCCTTCATGGAAACAAAAAGTCGATCTCTCTCTGTCACAAACTTTCAAGTGCGTATTTCACAAGACACACTGCTTGGTGAGGGTGTCTTGAATAATTCCTGGTGCATTATACAGTAGGTGCACCATGAAAAAAACCTCAGGAACTGGAGATAACATCTTCACTGGGATGTTCACACCTCTGTATTCAACAACAATACAGGCTGGAACTTTGCCACAGGTTGAGTGATAAGCCAGAAATATGGCAGAAATGAAAGACTGTCTGAAATAGACAAACTGTGGCAGAACAGATTTCACTGATTAATACCAGATCTCAAGCGGTGTTGTTATTGATGCTTAAATCCGGGAGATAAATAGTTAAAAGGTAGTGAATCAGTTGACTGAGAGAAAGGAGTATTTGTTCTTGAAGCATGCGGCTGTTCAGTCATGGACATTTTGTACTGCAGGATTTGGACACAGAGCCTCGTTTGCTTTTTCTGTATGGGGTAAAGCTCATTAATCCACACTAGTGATGGCTGACTTATGTAAGAAAAAAAAAAACGGGGCTTCCTTCGGAGTGCAGCTACTGAAAATGGAATGAAAATCCTGCAATGGTTGTCTAACTTCCCAATAAAAACATTCCACTTCCTCCCAAGCGAGATCCAGACTGATTCGCATGCAGAGCTGAGGCAGGCAGAGGGTGGGCGGCTCCAGTCGGCGGGGGGACAAGCTGGAGACAGACGGGGTCACGCAGGTGGGAGGAATGGTCAGGTGCAACTTATAGGCCTGCAGGGAGACCACGAACATGAGGTGCAGCACGTATTCTACCAAGGACAAGAAGAAAGAGGAGAAACATCGATATTTACAGTCACTGCATGATAAAAAAAACTATTTTGAAAAATGGTCAAACGGTGGGTCAAGATCTCACTGTGCCTCAGTTGCTACCAAGCCGAAGAGTGAGAAAAATGTGATTGTGTGGATCTGAAATGAACACATCAGCCAGAAACATTGACTTGCTGATCACGGTTTTCGTCCCTCATGATAATATCTTAAAAAAAATAAAAATATAATACCAGTTTGTCACTAATTGTACCTAAAGCACTTACAAAGGCTGGATTTCCATCCAAGGAATCTTGTTTTGTATTCCAAGCTTTTATGAGTGAAGGACACCAAACTCATTCTTTTATGCAAGATTACTTTACAGCCTTCGGAGGGGTTTAGTGGCCCGATGAGACCTAAGAGCTTTTAACTCCCTGTGAGAGACACTGAAATCTGAGGGTCTTGACGAGCTGCCGACTGGCAGTTCTAAGATGTGTCTTGTTGCAAAACATTGAGATGCATTCAAGAATAAACTTTGTCAATATCATGCAAAGATATCGCCTGACTGATTTTACAGCAATGTCTGTATTGGCAGCAAAATTGTTGTATTAGTATATTCTTACAGTGTAGACTTTGTTTTTTGTTTTTTTGTTTATTAATCAATCACACCTGAAAAGGTCAGACACTGTGTACAACTGAATATTCAGAAATCTATGATTTAGGATGATTTTTCTGTGAATGAGCTTTTCAGAGGTGCAAAGTGTATAAACATGCAGTAAACAAGTGACCCTGAAGGTAAACCTTGCAGCACACAGCCTGGGAATATTATGCAACAACAACAATAACCCTTCATCAGGAAAGTGACCATATTCGGAATCGTTCTTCCTGTTTGTTCCAAGCTACAAGTGACAAACTGTTAAGAGTCACAGATCACAATTTACGTCATAACACTAGATGTTGAGAAAGGACTTTCACTTGAAGTGTTTCACTGAGTTACAGTATAAAACCAACTATAGATGACACATCTGCTATTTTATATTTACCATAACATCTTTACGATGCAATAATAAAAGGAAACAAAATACATGTGATTTGTACATGAAAGCCAACAGACAATATGTCGGTTTTTAAACATGCAATGTCATTGTCATATTTAGAGGAGACTATTTTTATACTCTTTTGTAACACACTAGTACTCAACAATGTATGGAATTTACAGTTAGATGTTTTAGAATAAAATAATTCACTTTGATGAGTTTTACACTTTTCAACAGATTTCATAGGATATGTAAATATTTAATAGTACTGAACATACATAATATAAATTTTGAAGATACTCTTTTGTGGTTTATAAATTACATTATATAGCAGTTTGTGAAGTGTCCCATAAAGAGTTAATGTCAAACCAGCTAATGTTTCATGGCTGGTCTTACAGGCTGTATTTGTGCAGTTTCATTGAAATATCGTAGTTTGATTTGGACAGCACCTCTACGGAACCTATAAAACCATGCTATTTCATTAGTCTAGAGAGGACAACACAAATCTTAATCACCTTTTGCAATTTGTGGGATGGTTAGATTGTCCTTAACACAAGAGTGAGCTCCACTTCACCGTAATCAGCCCAATGACGTAGAAATACCTGCATCGGTGATTTCTCACCTGTGGTCCCTGTTTGAGACAAAAGTGGAAAAGAAATGCACTCCAATATGGTGATTAAATGTACAGTATTTACACTGACATGTCCAAAGCTGGATAAAAAGATATTTTTAAGATGGCAGGAGCCGGTCCATAGTTCACATTAGATGAACGGCACTGTGCACCCTGGGCGAGTCACTGGTCAACAACAATTGGACAATATCGCTGATAAACACACTTAAAACATGTAATTCAGAGTCAGAAATTAACAAGTTTTTCCTCAATGTGAAAGGAGTCTGAAAATCAAATGTTAGCAGGTGTTGGAAGAACATGCAAACTTCAGAGTGCCCTGAATCATAGAAGGATCCCGAATCTTCTTGCTCTGGGCTGAAGTTCAAACCACCGTCCCACTGCCCAGCTCCATCAAGAACACAAAGGAGTTTACTCTTCTTACTGAATGAGGACAATGTTTCAAGGCAAAATCATCACAACCGCTGGATAATCTGCACTGCTGTCAAAATACGGCCGCTCATGTGCACAGAAAAGCTTGGTATGCAGGTCTGTCTAAATGAAAGTGCTTTTAGACCTTTTGTCCTCTCTATCCTGAGGTCAGGTCTTTGCCACCCACACAGAGTGAGCTTACTTTGCTCGTCTCTGTTCTCAAGGCACTATGTCCTGAAAAACCAGATTCATAAAACAAACTATTACAATTTGTTCTGCCAAAACATGTTCACCTATGCCAAAACAACCAAATTTAGATTTAAGACCTTGTTCTTTTTGCCATGTAATTTACAAAAATTGGGAAGCTGGTGTTGTTAGTTTCTTCAGCGGGCTTAATGCAATACATATAAATAGATTCTTGCCAAATGTACTTGTTCACTATTTTCATGGATAAAATTATTTTCTGAGAACTAAAATATTTTTCAGTGCAAAAAATCAGAAAGCCCCAACAATATTGTTCCAGCCTCGGATACCATGTCATCTGGATTATTACTGCAGAGTGTAAATATGCGGTAGTAGAGCAAAATGTTATTTGAATTTCTGTATTGTAACTGTATAATTTGGAGTGCTGCTACATAGTCGAAATATCGGAGCTTGTTTTAAATACTCTGAGAAGGCCTTTGTGCACAGATATGTGTAATAGCCACAGCATACCAAGGGACCACACCATATTGTTGGGTCTTTCTGATTTTTTGCACTGTGCACAGTATTGTAGTGGTTAGCACTCTCACCTAAACACAATTTGTTGCGGTGATGTACTCTAATCATGTCACACATTTCCATCTATTCAGATTATGTGGATTGAATCTCTGTAAATCATGTTATCGGAATCAACATGTATTAAAATGAACCATTTAAAAAGCAACAACTCAATATGATCATGTTAATCAAACATGTTTCTGGTATGTCAACAAAACAACAGCTTAAATTAATTAAAATGAATGAAAAATTAATAACGTTTTTCCAGACGTGGGAATAATAATAACAATAATAACAGTACTAAATAAATAAATAAATAAATAAATAAATAAATAAATAAATAAATAAATAAATAAATAAACACAGACAAACATAACAGAGGAAAGCAAAGCAGAAAAAATAAGTAAATAGTTAAACAAATTGACCCAAAAAGGAGTAGAACACTGTTTAGTCCATTTTTTTTTTTTTTTTTTTTTTAAAAAAAAAGGGGCT
>OMNM01034981.1:0-13765 GCA_900302745.1 Parablennius parvicornis | reverse complement strand
CCCCCCCCCCCCCCCCCCCAAAAAAAAAAAAGACAAGATATAGAAACAAACAACAACAAAAAAAACAATGAAAGAAGAGTTTCTCCAAACAGGCTGGTTATCATCAGAGATGTAACAATGCTTCCCAGGACCTGAGCTGTTTACAAGCTCATGAATTTCTCAATGGAAAATATTTGCCCCCAACAAAGTCACCGCCAGTGTTGTTGGGTGTGTTACTAAGTGCACGCCTCTGCTTTTCCACATAAAACTCACTCTAAATTGTGCAGTTTTCAGTTAAAGGTCCTCCGAATGATCATGTTTCCTCCTGTTTGGTATCTGCGTGTGCTTGTCTGTGTGTGTTTTGGACGGACAAGGGAGACATGAAAAAAATGCTGAAAAAAATTATATCATGAATTACGGTCTTGCTTTTCTTCGGTCTTACATTTTTGGAGTCCAGATTTTCTGCAACAGAACATCATAACAATTTTTTTGCGCAATGTATGATGTCTGATATGATGCAATGCAATGTAATGAAATGGATCAACATCTTTATTTAACTCACTTTTCAGTATAATTTAGCGCACTGACTGCTTCTTTTGATACTTGTAGCTCCTTCTATTGTCACCTTGGTAAGTTCCTTTACAGATGAAGTTAAATTCATTAATCGACTGATTTGATTTGAGGGATTCGAAACTCCTGAAAGAAAGGCTGAGCTCAAACAACAACTTTATCTTTCCTGGCTCCCGGCTGAATAGTTCAATCAACCATATCGACATGAGAATGAAGTGATCAATCCCGCCTCGTGGTCGGCTCAGTGGAGTGCAAAACATCAACACAAATGACAACAAGTTGCGAGAGCTGGGTGGGCCCTCGTCAGTTAGATTCAGGCACCAAAACCATTTTGGTTAGGTTTAGGAAAACATGACGATTACTACAGAAAATACTTGTTTCTTTCTTGTTTCTAAGTAGCAATAATAAACACCTGGTGTCACATAGTTTCTCATTGGTTAAGCAATAAAACTGCTTTGCTTTGTGGCAGCATGATGCTTTTACTCTAATGTTTACTGTTCTTTATTTAAGTGTGTGATGTGAATTATCTATGTTGTTTGTAAGATACATGGTTTTAAGTTTGTTATGGCCATAGTAATAGTTGTTGTTTTGATACCGTGTATCCTGCACTTGTTGCATTTAAATAGTTAGCAAAATAACTGTGATATATAGCTTGTATAGTCTCATATTTACACTTTTTTCCTGAAATTGAAAATATGTTTAGGATCTGCATGGACTGAAGAATATTTGTGTTTGTGTAATTCTAACATTTAAAAGTGTTCAAGTTGTATTGTGTAGGACTTTTAAATGAACAAAGAAAAAACCCTATAAACTATAGGTGAGAATCTGTTTTTTCATCCAATCTGCCTTGCAACATTAACTTTTATTGTCCATATTTTGTCTCCTTCCTGTTTAAATTGCTTTGACCATATTTCCAAAGTGTCCAGATAAAAAAAAAAAAAAAAAGATTTCAGTGTTTGGGAAGGGGGGCTAATAAACAACTGCCATTCAATGTAATCCACTTTGTCTAATGTTTAAAATGAACAGAAAAAAAAATCTATACTTTTTTTTAACTTGAATCACTTCCCTTTGTTTCCATAGAGAATAAAAGCTCATTTAAAAAAAAAATAGACTTTTATTCATGACAAATGGATTTACTAAATATTTTTGCTCATTGCCTGCAGAATTTGTTGCCATGTGCTCCACATGCTGCATATCAAGCATCCATAAATATGCAAAATATTCCAAATATTTATACATTTCTGTCCCGGATTTGCGTCCCTGATGTTGGGTACAGGCAAACGGTATGACAATTCCAACGCTTCATGTGGATGTCTGAGGTCCATCAAGGATGCAAAAGATTGTCACTGATTATAATCACACTTTGAAAATGCCTCCAGGCCAGGACAGTCGTACAAATAAAAACTGGAATAAAATCCACTTGTTTCAAATATAACTCTGAATGACGACCCACCGTGCTGCCAGCTGGGTATGTAAACCATTACATCTTGAAACTGCAGGGGCCCAGAAGACTTCACTGGGGTCCAGTGAGGACATTTGCAGACACGATGGTTTACACATTCCCGACTGTGCACACAGTCATTCTTCAATTTTGCTTTCCATGCAAGCACGATCGTTTATCTGTCATCGCAGACAAGAATGCAAATACATGTACTAACAAATACCAGGAGAGTACACCATGGACATTATTGATGGGATCTAATAATTAACCGCTGTGTCAAAGTTTGGAGAGAGCTCAGATTGTTAATTGCAAAGTTAAAGGAATTAATCAAACCTTTATGGTGACTTCAGTATGTTTAAATATGAGAAACGGCCCACTGGCCTGTTCTTTGCTTAGAAATCCATATTTTGCAGAATCTATGATTATGACAACACACATTAATACATTACTGTTCAAGCCCTTTCATGAGCTCTCCAAGCCGGTAGCTCAGATTGAAAATGTCCCGGGGAAGTGCAAAGGGAAGTGAATGTGGATTTGCCAAGAATGCTCACATGAAAGGTTACAAGGATCCCTCTTGTTTTCGTTATTCGTCCCACTCACTGTGACTGTTCGATGTGGTTTATCCGGCAAAGTTATATAAACCCGCAGAAAAGGAGTCATTAAACAGCGCTCATTTACTTTCCCTTTGACTCACACATATACACCAGCCACGCAAGAAAATACATTGAGCAAGACTTTCTTATCCCCTTTCTTCTACGTCTAATGGTTGTGGACAGTAGGGAGTAAACCGACCTCAAAGTTTCCAAAACAGGTCAAACTAAAAGAATGAAAAACGCTGGGAGAATGTGCCAAAACCACTAGGCTCAAGCTTTTCAACCACTGATCGAGCATGTCTGCCGGACATGCAACTGAAAGACGAATAATCAATAAACAATTTGCTAATTATAACTATTTGTGTCATATTTCCTTCCTCAATCTTCATTCTTACCTCCTTCTACTCAACATGAGAACGGGCATGCAGTAAAAGGCTGAATACCGACTCTTTAACCACTAGAAAGAAAGTTAGTGCCACAATACTCAAGACCAGAAGAACAATTATGATAATTAAATATCATCACAATGAAGCACAGCTGTGTGTAATTACTCCCTCGTAAAGCAGCTGTAAACTCTTTGTAATATGTGAAAAGTCTCACTTATAGAGACAAATCCACATAATATCACCTCTTAAAACCGGGTTTAGTATCTTTCATTCATTGTGTTTGGTTTATGCCCGCAGCTTTGCAGTTTGGGTTTAAATTCCCTACATGTTGTTACAGTGGGCAGCAGCATGTTATCCAAGACAAGACCTTGATTTTATACTTCCTGCCCAAAACACTAAATGACCAGACAAAGTATCTGGTATATGCAATGTACCAATGTTCTAGCATTAGACACTGATATTTCCCTCAAGAATCGGCGGTGTACAAATTGGAGCCCAAGACGAGAGTATAATGTGGAACGTATTGCTCTGAATCAGCTTGAGAAGTATCTCAGTATTAGCAGCTTAACGAAAAGGACAGGGAGCAAGACAGTGGCTCTGGATATCTCCAAGTGTGTTTAGTACAACAAAAATTCACAATACAACCACTAGATATCTGTAACTTCAACGCTAATTACAGATCGGTCACATACAAAAAGTATAACAATTACAGAAATAAGTATGTTATTCAAAACTTGTAAATAAACTAAAAATGGGCCTTGCCCAGTGATCTGAAGTTTCTTGTGCACATCCTCTACCCAAACAGCACTGAAATAGAAAAACTTGAACTAAATGTTAAAGTACTCATTCTGACTGCATGCTGACCCAAAAAGTTTAGCAGTTTGCTTTCTCATATAACTTTGACGTCCTGGAAAATATTACACTCCCTTAACAATGGCTGGTAATCTCCTGGGTGAATTACTGTTATGGTATAATTGAGTGATAAGATAGAAAATAACTTGGCGTGTCTTCTCTGAGTGTATCAATTCTCTTCATGTCACCTTTTAATTTGCCTGCTTTATCTCCCATTGGTGTGTTAATATCCGTCCTGCTGCAAGCGGAGACAAAGAGCAGAGGCTGTGACCTAGCCTTGCCTTGTTTGCACTTCCACTGCTGATGGATTGATGGAAAATGAAACACAACTTCACCATCTTAGCCAGTTGCACACGCAGGGAGATACACTTAGCGATCCGAAATGCCAATTTTGTTAGTGAAATTGACACTGAAAAGATAAAATAAACAGAAAACCTTCACATATGGTCAAAGGATATTAGCAATGACATTTTTGGCTTTTGGTGGACTAAGCTTACACATAGTACTTTATAAAGAATGAAAAAAAAAAAGGCACCATCAGGCTCTAAAAGGCAGTTTGACAGGACACGCAGCAGCTCACGGACACACAGTCTTGCCAGGATACAGCAGTATCTGTTTGGATTAATAGCCTCTTTACAGATTTATATGAGGGCAACCTTCTGTTCATGCCACTAACAAATAACAGATGTTTTTTGTTGAGCACTGCTGTATGTGAATAGAAACTTAAACAGGGTCTATAAAATGCGGTTTCAAGTCTATGGTGTCCTCACATCCCGGGTTTAAGATTCAAGTCACAGCATACAGTTTTGTTCTTTGTAGAAAAATCAAATGCGGGGATATAAATGGATGCTGAGGTAAGTCGAGGATCTAAACCGCTGTCAAAGTGAGACAGCAGAAAAGAGTGAATAGGCAGCATTGTGCAACAGAGCCTTGGAGAAGATAACTTCATCATGAAAGTTGCTCTCACCCTGCAGAGGGAGAAAAATGGCCTCTATTGACTGACTTTATTTATAGTCGAAGGAATGAAAAACGATGAGAGAATAAAGAGAAAGAAAATCCTTTATACCAAGTATATTGAATTAAAGCTTTTGACCGGGTCTAATAGATGTGAGATTATTTTCTTTTTTATAATAACCTTTATCTAGGACTGTGAATTAGAATTTATGTAACTCCAACAAAAAATCATGAGCAAAAGTTGGAAAAGGAGTTATTTAGTCAGAAGCCTGAGCAGGTGGCATTGCTTCCATTAGATTTTATATGTATGAAATTACATAAAAAGCTGTAAACTCCCATAACACTGTGTGCACATACTGATTTTATCATTAGTATCCCATAAGCACAATGGGACTGAAATGAATGGAATTTAAATATAGGAAAGGAAAAACTCATTTATGCAATAAGCTGTTGTGGCAGCAGCTGACCTGCTTCAAGGAGGATTTATTATTTCTCATCTGGAGGAATTCAAATGAAGGCCTCTTGGCAGAAGCGAGGCAGGTTCACAAAGCTTTTCAATGTGAAAACAAAAAGAAAACCCCCAAGAAAATTAAAAAGACACATAAGAAGATAAAATACATCAAACGGGCTCTTTATTTTCTCTTTTTTTCTGGCGACTGAAGAACTGACTGTAAACTGCTATATAGCATGAGCAACTCAAAAAGTTCATATGGTGACCTTATAAACTTTATTCACTAGTGATTGGCAGGAAAAGTGGTGAAATCGACTGCAGCCTGGACAAGCTGCGGCTGTAACACAGTCACTGTTGTGGTAAATGATGGTGAGCCATAAAGCAAATCTCTCTGTTTTACTGGTCTGGCTACTTCCCCACTCACACCTTTGGTCATGAAGTCTGAGTCATGAACAGAGAAAAGAGATTCTGAATGGAGCGGTGGAGATGAGCTTTCTTTCCTGGGTGCTGAGCCCGACATGCAGGGTGAGAAGTCTAATAGAGTTCCCAATCCTCTGCGCTGAGATGAGATCTTTCACACATCCGAATGAGAAACATTTATGTTGCCATTTCTTGGAGATGTGCCAGGATCTGTGATTCAATCCAGGTTACATATGCAGACAATATAAAGGAAGCCGAAGAGGTTGGAGCTTTAGCAAGGATGTCTCAGCATCTTTTACTTTTCTTTATACGACCATTAAATCTGAAGGAATATGTAGAAGGAAACAGTGTAATCTCCCTCCAGATTGCCTTGAAGAAAGACTGTGGACCCCTTCTCTGAACTCTGGTTACAGTGAAGCCAAACTCTGGTGGACACACGCTCTTTCCAAAATATAAAAAAGCAGTGGCATTCTAAATAAAAAAAACAAATTCAAAGTTTCAGTTGTTCTTATCATGGTCTCATTTGACTCTGTGGACTTTGGGGGCTGATTTGTAGCAAAGATGTATTTTGATATAAACAGGGTCTATTAAAGTTATCTATATCTTGTTGTGTTAGTCAGATCTTTTTGATATGCTGGTGTTAGTCTCGCGTAGAAACTGGCATTTTACCACTCCATTATGAATGATGTTGCACATTATATCCACTTTAATCTGTTTCAAACACAGACTACAAATGTTACATTTAAAGAAGGAAGACTGATTGTGAAGATTTTAAAGTTACTGAAGCACAAGTTAACCAGGTTTTCCATTAAGTCTGATACATACATGTTGATCACTTGAATGTTTTTCAACAATTCTTCAACACAAACTTTTTTTTTTCGTCTAATTTCTTATAAAGGTGTGCTCAAAATTAGGTCCTGTTTCTTAGCTGCTAACTTGTAGAAAGTGCTCACAGAACAGTTGCTTAATTTGTCTGCCTGTCCTTGGTTGGGCAGATAACCCACAAAATACAACCCTGGCCCACAGCCATTCCCAACTAAGCATCTAATTTTCCAGATATGGTACTTAGTACCAAGGCCTAACCAGTAACATGGCATATCAGCTTACCAGCTGCTCTCAGGAGGTGCAGTACAGTGAGGGAGTGGGCTGTCACGAGCCCACAGAGGGCCAACAGAGCTCCTGGATCTAGGCAAGCTTCCAGCCCCCAGCACGCACACCAGCCCATCTTCCTACCCCCGGGGTATTCTCACTGATGGCTTAGACTGGCTTTTCACTGTGCCATGATGCTTTCATTAAGCTAGTTTATTCCCTGTTTTCCACTGCTGGGCATCTCTCCCATCTGCGTTCACTCACAGCAATCAGCCAAGCTGCTGAGGACGTGGAGGCTGTATTTCAGTAAAGATGCACGGCACTTTTACTACAAATCCCATTGCTTTCTCCCTCATCCATTGCAGTGGTTAGTGTGTCTGCCATTAAGCCAGTGCGCCTGTTATTTCTTTGTGCTTCAAACTTGACTTTACAAAAACAGGTCAGAGGTTCTGCATTGTACATCACTGGGGCAGTGTGGTGGAGTGGTTTATGTCGCCAGTGAGTGAGCAATTATCCTTTTGTAATTACCAGCATTGTTACTAGTAATTTCCCCTCTCATGGACACTTTGTAAGACCTGTAAAAACAAGTTATGTAATCAGTCTTAATTGAGCAATGGGTTAGTGAAATACACACATTTAGCTCAAGCAACCGGGATAGGTTACGGGAGCAATGAGCCTGAACTAACAGAGAAAACATTTACACACAAACAACTGGGTGCAGATGTTGCTGGATTGTTAATTTTAGTGGATGCAGGATTCTGTATTTTGAATCTGAATTATTTTATGATCTTGTCTGTCCGATTAGTTTGGACGTCACACTGTCAACTTGTTTACTCTATTCATATAAGGTATTTGTTTGGCACATCAACCCCAAGGGAGCTTTTTATTTTTATAGACATTTTGGGCCCGTGTGTTGTGCTGGTTGTAGGGGGCTCTGTTGACAGTTTGATGGATCTTTGTTTCCACCAGTCCAATGTGCTGAAGACTCCTCCAGTGAGACATTTTACCTCTAAAGTTGCTCTGGATGGAGGTCAACCACTTCGTAAAGTCCCATTTGTAAAATGTGAAATCAACCTCATTTGTTATAAATGACACCAATCAAAGAAATTACACTAAACAATGAGTTTTACATAAACAAATATGGACAGTGACAAATACAGCAAAATAGCAAGCACAGTAAGAATGAATTGAAAAAAAACAACAAGCACGGATCAAAATATGAAAGTGTTTAAGATGAAAACTGAATATATTATGAGATTTTAAAAAATACTTCAGGAAATGCAATAAAAGAGTTCAACATGGAGGTGGAAAATAAGGGATTGTCGACTAAAACAAGTTCAGAAGGTGGACATCAGATGTGAAATACTAGCTGTGGTTGGGTGCTTCATAAATAAGTCGACTAAATATCAATCTGATTAAAATCACATCATGTCTCCGACTCAATTCATGAAATGTGATTACAATCATGATCGGATCGGAGGACGTGGTGTAACCACCCAATCAGATGATGATCCAATCAGAGTCTATTGAAAAAGACACGTTGGAGGAGAAACTCCAGTCTTGTTTTTCCAATTGTAACAATGGATGGATTGTCAAAATCCTTGTTTTTGTCCCTGTATCATCTTGAAGGTATCAATTACAAGATTTTTATTATTCCCGTAAAAAAAAGAAACAAACAAAAAAATCCATTCTGCCTTCTTTTCCAGTGCAATAAGTCATATTCCTGATGTTTCACTGTCTTTATGAGTATAACTGACTTGAGAAGCTTCTGACCAAAGAGATGCACCTGGCGTTGAAAATATGGCTGCATTGATGGACAGAGGTTGTGTACACTGATGCCCATAATGCATTAGCACCATAAACACCCTGGCATCCGGCTCATACTCGCATAAGGAGCTGTGCACAGATTGAATCACCAAGTCAACATTCACTGAACGGTGTTCAACAGCTCTTGATGGAGTGCTACGTGGATGACTCCGATTAATGGAGACTTAATGAATACCGTACAACAATTGAGAAATACTCCACTATCATCAATTAAAACCACAATATCTCTGTAAACTCTGCTCATTAGTTAAATGCCCAAAACACATTTAACTGGACGGAAATTACAGGAATGTAGCGACCCATCACTACCCCCTACTGAAACCAGGGTCTGAATCCCTACCCCAATCTGTCTGTCTGTCCTCTCCGTTTCTCTACTCTGTCCTCACCCCAACCAAAATAGCAGAAAGCCGTCACCTCTGGGTCTGGTTCTGCAAAGGTTTCTGCAAAGGAGTTCGTTTTTCCTTTCCACCGTCGCTTACACTTGCTCATGTGGTTTTGTTGGGTGTCTCTCTGTTAAAAGCCCCTAGACATGTTGTATCTGGTGCTATATAAATAAAGTTGAATTGAATTGACTTTCTATTTGTATGAAGCGCAAACACGGAAGCGAGATCAGCCAAGAAGAGCACCTTCAGGATTGAATTAATCCTATACTATTGACAAATGCATGAATTGATACATTTTTAAATAACAATAAATTGCAATTTAAAGTGCTGCTTTTCTTCAAGTTGGAAAATAAAATTACAACCTGGAAAATCTGTTACAAATATTATTTTCGTATTTACACGTCATGACAATTTTTTTTTCTTTAACAACATGGATACATTTTTTGAAACAGTACTTATAAACATCAATATAGTACAGAAGATAGTACCAGGTTTGTCTTTCAGCATCTCAGCATTTCAAAGCTTTTAGTAATCCAAGGAAAGGTCTTGATATTCAGCCCTGCCTTTGCTTTAAGTATGCTCCTAGATTAAATGATATAATGTATTGATTTGCTTTTGCAAGTCATTTATTTTTCATTAATTTTTCATGACAGTAACAAAAAAGCACCGTTCAACTTCAAAGCTTCAAACATATTCAACGATGCAAGATGTGTAGGTTTGATCAGCTAGGTTTCTCAACAACAACTTAAACTTTTTAACTGAGATGCCGTGACATGTAGGATTTTTCCAACGCATTCATGCCTTCAGAAATTAAAATTTAAAAAAATAACCCCTCTAAATGAAAAAAAAAAAAAGATAAGACTTTTCTGATGTGTTACTTCTTGTCTATGATCAGAATCAATAAAAGTGGCATTCAGCTGTAAAAATTAATTTGGTAAACAACTAAAACAGCTTGAGTGAATCGGTGTTGTTAAAGTACAAGTTGATTAACAAAAAAATATATATGTCCTGTCCACAGTAAATTGAAGGTGGCATCTTAAAGAAGCAATCAGGACAGTATGTTCAGAGCAGCAACCTCTTTCATTTATCTTTTTTTTAGTGTCATTCCTACTGAAACTCAAAATTTCCTGTCCTTGACTTTTTTCCAAACGCTTTTGTATTTTGTTGCATGTTTGTAAGAAACTTTTCTCCGAATGAAAGCCACGAAATCATTCTAGTGGGCGATATCTGTAAATTTGTAAAAGTGCTGTGGATGAGTTGGATGACGATTCATTAGGTGATGTAAATGAAAGAGTGCGTGAAAGCCCCGAACAACAGGGAAATGTCAGAGTGAAGAAAATGCACACGAACCTTTCGTAAACTTCCTTCGGCTCATTTGAGCAATGATTGTATTAACAAGAACAGCAAACAAAATTGAGCAACTCTGCCAAATATTCACTGCGTTAAAGCAATACTCAACAGGACTGAAGCAAATCGTGGAGAAAAAGTTAATTGCGATGACGCACAACACTGCGGAACTAATTTCTGCTGTTTTCATAACAATTATCAAATCAGGATTCTAAATTACAGCATCAATATCTCTGAGTTACCATATAAGGAAAATAGAGCACATGCTACAACGTTTTGTTTTCAATACTAAAGTAAATCCTAACTTTTCTCGCAAAACTCTTCAAGATCACAATCATTCCCAAATGTTTTTTTTTTTCTGGGCATGTATGCCAATGAAACATAATTAAAAAACTTCACTAATTCTAAATACAACTTATAACTGAAAAATTTGTGGTATGTTTGTTTAAGAAATCCATGGATGCAAACTTCATTTAAGGCCATGTTGGTCATCACTGAAGGGAGGAAGTGATGCCCCTTTTCTTTTTTCTCGTCAACTCTATGCGCTCTCTGCTGGAGCCATCTGGAAACTACCTGCACCAGTATACTGGTGCTGTAGTAACTATACTTTAGTTACTTTACTCTGGTAACTATACGTTCACCTGACATGAAGAATATGCCAAACTTGAATCTGGGCCTGGCATTTCCAAGTTCTTCCTGTGAATGCATACATTTTCTCCGGTTACTCCCAAAGTCCTGAACAACTGCTTGTAGGTGTAACGTGTATGTGACTCTCTGTGATAGACTGAGAGCCAGTCAACATGCTGACCCACACATATGAGCACATTATCATATACTCTAAATAAGAGATGAGTAAATTACTTTTTTTTTTTTTTTTTTTTTTAAAGCAGCCAGTTACTTTAGATTTCAGTAAATTTCGATGCCACTGAGAGTTGGATTTCACTGGAAGTGCATGTTATTCAATATATCACAGGTACTCTATGGCCATCATGGCATTTCGCTTTCATACGTTGACAATAAACATTTTGAGAGCAGAGTGTGCTTGTAGAAATATGGTAGAAACACACAGAGCAGGTCTGTCTGCCTTTTTAGTGGAAAAGCTACATTACCACCTCCCGCAGGCAAGAGCGCATGTGATGCATGGCTAAATTTCTGCCACGAACAAGGGAATGTTAAGTAATTTTATTACGCTATGAGGAACAGCTATTGCCATCACAACGAAACAAATAATTAGGTATCTGAAATCAATAAATAGACCGAACAGTAACTGGGTAATTTCATTTTTCCTGAATGCCAAAGGCAAGTCGTTGTCTAACCCCGACTGCTCGTTACTGGAAATTAATGAGTAGGCTCCATTTTTTGATGCAGTGTTATTGTCGGTCTGAAGGAGGCCTCAAACATTTGAATAGGATACTCTGGTGAGCTGCTGCAGCGACTGTACGCAAGATAGGGAACTTATATTAGGGCTACCACTGTGCAGCTCATAACAGATTAAATCAGCAATGGTATTAACATGCAAATTGAAAAAAGGGGCAGTATTTCCTGTGGATTAACTGCCACTGCTTGCGACAATGTATAAATGCTATTCTACAGACCTTATCGCACAGCAGTATGAAATACAGAAGCTGCATGAGTACAAGCCCGCAGGCGTCCCGGGGAAGGTCTCCTCTCGTTTAGTCATACAAGTCATTAAAATGTGCTGTTGGTTATGATTTAAAATAGATTCAGGTACAATCATGACTCCGGCCCGGCAGGATTTATCAGGACGGAACAACGTGCCAAGACGTCAAGTACACACATACATACTTAGACTACTGCTACAGAAATGATTGAGGTCTTTGTCAGAGATAGAAAATATAGTTAAGTTGCTTATAAGCTGACCTGTGTTTGATCTCTGGTATTTTACAAGCATGTTTTTTTCCCCCCTCTATTTGTTGTCTGTTGTGAAATTCATTTTCTAACAATTGATTTTAAATGGTTTGGTGGATCAGCACAAATAAATATAGACATATTGCAGTAATGCTAATCTATTTGGCTGGAACAACTTGAGGCTCATTCATACTTGAAGATGCAGCTACATACTCTGTAAATGGTGTAACTGCCTCTATATTGCCTTTATTCAATCCACCAACAGCATACTGGCCAAATACCTAGAAGAAGAGTAGAGTTCCTTATTGGAGACATGAAGAAAGTCAATGATCACGATGATGGTGATGGCAGGATAGAGAATAGAATGTTGATGCTGAATAGAAGACATAATGGGAGGCAACATTGCCGGCCATGATGTGTTCTCTCTTTGCAAACTTGAACACCGTCCCAACAATAACTGATACTGATACTGCTCCAGTGGTCTGTCTGTGAGTTTCCAGGAGCTGACAGAAAGACAGATGACAAGAATGTCGAGTACTGAAAGATTGGCTTTATTCTTATCCAACATCTAGCATTTATGATCAATTTTATTTCTCAGTATTGTGATTAATTTAGTGACACTGTTACAATCGCTAACGTTTCAGTCGGGTTTTGTCACTTTGGTCATACAATAAAACAGCTGCAGAGCTGCAAAGCTGCTGTCGCTAAGCAGACAGTTAGCTCTAGCCATATGTTGCATTTGATTTTAAGAATCCTACTGAACTGTTTATTGCAGAAGAACCTTTTTAATGCTGAACCAGGTCAGTCCTCCAGGTAGAAACAGGACAAATATTTAACAGTAAGAAACAATAACATTAGCATGCATTAACTTCACTTTAGATAAATTAGCAGCAAACGTGACTTTAAATCTCCTCTGCTGCTGTTGATTGTTTCTCTAAGTTGTTTTTTTGTTTCTTCATCTCAGTTCATAAATCTGTTGCTCTCAGCACCTGCAAACAGCTAATATAATGTGTTCCTCCCACTGTGTAAGTGCAAAACTATATTAATACAATCAAGTATGCATTAATGACATGTCCTAAATGAGTGAATTAGACGTCATGAGGGAGTTTTTTTCACTCACTGGTAAATCAATTCCACTACTTTCACCTTCACCTCCACATTATAAACCCTAAAGATCTTTTAAATTTGTTTAAAAGAAAAACAAAAAAACACCACGAACATAAATGCCTTCTTGTTTACACAATGCACTCCTCGACTCCACAAAAAAGATGATCCATTCTTATTTGAGTTGGAGCTTGTGGAGTCATGCTGTCAGTTTTCATATGTGATGAGTCCCTTGCATGGTTCTCATCATGTCTCAGCTCTTTAGTTTCTTCGTGGAACCTCAGAGAATATTTGCGGTAGCTCTGAATTTGCCAAACGAGTCCGTGTTGCAATCCCAGAGTCAATGAGCTGTGGTTGTGGTTGTGCCTTGGCTTTTGGTGCACAGCAGTGACATGCTCCTGTCAGTCATCAAGGTGTAATTCACTCGACGTCCCATGTTCTGGTTAGCCATTCCCCTTTGAAGCAGCTTTTTTAGGGAAATAAAGTAGTGTTTACCACTG
>OMNM01034980.1:0-27582 GCA_900302745.1 Parablennius parvicornis | reverse complement strand
GTACATGTACATCGAGGGCCAGTCTGCTCTTAACAGGGCACCGCGATCCATGACAGCTCAAACAAACAAACTTCCAAGAGTTCATTTGGCATAGTCCTCTTCTTAAGATTTATTTTCCATAAAACAAATCATCTTTCTGTGTCTGTCATCCTCATGAAAACGTCTTTGGATTAACACAGTGGACTACAGATGAGTAATAACCCTAAACAGAAGAAATCGGGTTCGTGGGAATTAGGGGTGGGGTGGGGGTTGACTTGACTTCCTGTTTTTTGAAAATATTATATATATTTTTTGCGCAATTCACTTCTTAATGTTCTTTTTTTGTTTTGTTTTGTTTTTGTTTATCGTTTTCTTTTTGGGAAAAAAAAAAGTTCTTTTATGCGGTGTTCTTCACCGCGAATACAAATGAAGGACATTCTCAGAGAAGCAGTTGTAAAAATCACGATCATGTTCTGTCCTCTTATCACTATTTGAAGGTGCATGTGATTGCGTCTGAGTGCGTGTGAGTGAGTGTTTGTATACATCAAGGTGTAAAATGGAACTACTTTTTTTTGGCATCGAAGGAGCATTTTGATTGCCTTTAATTTTATTTTTTTGTTTTTCTTTGGTACTGAAAAACTAAAACGATCACCTTGTTCCTCTCTGGTTCATGAACTCTCCCCCCCCCCGACTCTCTTCCATGTCATATATAGTTTTTAACAAATTTCTGCTCCTCTGGAAGCAACGTGTTCTTGTTGACGGACACGGTTGCTGCTCTGTGTAGTGGTGAACAGGCGGCGGGGTTGTGTGGTGCAGGGAACCAGATATGGAACAGGGTCTCGCTCCCGGTGGGCCCTGAATGCAGGACGCTGGCTGGTTGGAAAAGTCGGAAAAAAAGCTGGAACAAATTCAACGTTTGCAAAAACAAGTAGCTTGTTTGTTCAGCTCTCTTGCTGCAGCCTGTTTGATGTTTCGCACAGCAGAAAACTTCCTGATCCAGCCAGTAGTTCCTCTTGTCAGGCTTGCTGGGACACGGGGAAAAAAAAAAAAAAAAAAGGACAAAAAAAAAAAAACTACTGCTGGACACCAACACTGTAACTTTTTAACTTACAATAAAGCAATAAGTTATTTTTTACCTTACAAATGAAAATAGTACTATTATTGGTAATAGCAGACGACAAGTGGATAATTCTGCGGCATTAAGACTTATTTTCAGAAAAAAAAAAAGATTCTATATTTTTCTGTTTTGAGATCTTGTATGTTGATTTTACTGATGTCTTTTGTTGTGCTGATGTAAGGTAAAGGGCCAACGCTTTGAATGGAGCTTGTTGCTCCACGTGAGCACGGATAAAGTTAAAGATTTGGGCTATCCCCCGCCAAGCTTTACAGCAATGCTTTTCTTTTTTTTCTTCTTTGTTTTATTTTCTGACAATTTCAATTTGAAAATCCTAATAAATTATTCTAAAGCATTTTTTTTCTTTTTTAAATCATAATGATTTACACAACAATGAATGTTTTCTCTCATTTAATTTAGTTTCAAGAGAAAATGTAAGAAATGATTTGACATTATTTTGATTTAAAATGCGGCAAGAGATCTGGACTTGAACGTATAACTTTGCTAATTCTACCTAAGAAGCAAATTATATAAAAACCTTCACAAAATAGGAACATCAGTAGTGAAAACTTTCAATTGATATATTTTGTCAACTCAAGTACTGGATTGGACTGTCTGCGGAACGATTATCATATGTTTGACACATCTGTGTTCAGATATATACCGTACTTGTATGCATTATAAAGTAACCTGTTACTGTAACTCACTACTGATTACTATTTAGACATTAGTAACTTAAGATTTTTTAGATTTTAGATTAGCTGCTGCATCTCTGTCCTGCACATGTAGCATTAGTATTATCCAGTCATCTACAGGTGAAGAGGTGCTATTTTACTATTTCACTGGACTCCTGTTCACCGAAGAAGGACCACCTCATGAATCCTGAATGGCCTCAGTTCACCCGAAGAAAATCATGAAAGGTATCAAACATGAGACTGCAGTCGATTTGATTTATCATACATACATAAATGCTTCCATTTTCCACACTACTTCCTGGATCCGATCCCGGCTAACTGAGCGAAGGCAGAGTACACCACAGACAGAATGCGTGTCTCGGCTGGCTATGAGGTCAAAGTGCTCACTGCTACACCACTGTGTCGTCCTCTGATGAACAATCAGACTTATTCAAAAAAAACAACTCGCTTTTAAAAGGGCTCTCTACTGTTGCATACATGTGTTGCTTTTTTGTTGCTACAATCTTAACAGCTAATGTGTCACTTTAACACACTGCCATAATATAGCCATGTGCCATGTGACAAGCCTAACGTGTTTCTGTGTCCAAGAACAATCATTGTCTTAACATCAAATTCATAGCAACAAAAGTTTCAACCAGACACATTCATCTAAAAATAAGTTCCAGCCAAAGTGAACTGAAATATACAGAGGCCCTAAAGGTACATCAGAAAAAGAAAAAAAAATTATTTCAATCTGGTGAGCAGGCAAAAGTGTAGGTCATTGTGTATTGGTTAGCGTTGTACACTATGAAAATGAAATCAGCTAACAACGATAATCTTATCATGAGTTACCTAGTTTAAAGTACTTTCACGTATGGCAGTTCATATTTGTACGGTCAAGGAACTGAAGCGGCTGGCCGCGGTGACGGTTGGCACTGGTCCGCAACTTCTGCGTTTCGGCTGAGAGAGCGGAGGAGAGGTGAAGACCTACACCCTGACCTACACTGGGGCTCGAAAGGCGTTGGGACGCCAGAGCTGCTCCGAGCCCCGTTGTAGGTCCTCGCCACTCGTCTGGTATCTCGGCCAAAACGCGGAAGTTGCGGACCGGCATCGACTGTCCCCACGACCGACTGGCGTTCGCCCATGGGAAAAATAACAGTACGTCCGTGCTGCCTTCAGGTATATTTTGGGTTATCAGGAAAGTACACAAATTCGTCTCTGATTCCATGCTGCCTCACGGGTTATAGTAAATGGTCTGTTACCAATCGGTCACCTGGAACTGTCTGTAACAGTTTTGCATGCTCACATGAAACTTTCGCATGCACACATGAAATAAATACTTTTATTTTTTCTTCCGTTGTCCCTTTAGGGGCTCCGTAGAAATAGGCTTTGGTAAAAAAACAAACAAATCATCGTCAAATTGTTCATAAATCCGAGCACAATTTAAAATCTGGAAAAGGTTGAAGTGGGTTGGGGACTCAAAATTTTCAGGTTTTAGAATGGAGAAGATGAAATCATCGAACAGGTGTTTAATATAAGAAAACAAAACATGGGGAAATAAGGTTGATATTGTAATAAGGTAAATTTAGAGTAATATAAAGATACATTGATGTTTATTTATTCATTTACACCAAGATAGCTTTTCTGTGAAATAACTGGGACAAAGAACAAAATCCTTATAGGACTCTTTTCCTTGACCTTGACCTTTGACCTCTACAACACTGAGCACATGTGCACATTTGAGACAGATTTGGAGCAAAAAATGAGAGAAGTTCAAAGGTTAGGTGACGGGAACATCCTGGACTAAGAACAAAGAGTCAACAACAGCGTTAGCAGAGCCTCTCCTTCGCGCCGTGACAGTCCCTGCTACAGCAGATTCTTTTCCGACTGTGTATGTGCGCCGTTTGTGGTATGTTGTCTTCGTACTGGCTGTTGACTGTGTTTATGTGGAGTGCCAGTGGCGGTAAACAGAGTCTGATACCTCACACTCCTGCTCGGGCCAGTTCTGGATGGAGGCCAGTAGGGTTAGCGATCCTCTTCCCCGTCTCCCACGTCTGTCCTGTTTCTCACTCTCTCTTTCCTCATCAACTTAGATTTTTTTTCCCCCAGGTTTGAGAAAGAATTAGACCCAACAGACGACATCTGAGCTGTGAAGGAAGCTTTTCAGCAAATCCTCTTCGTAAAACTTGGACTTTTACCCCTGGAGTTGGATTTTTTTTTTTTTTATCTAAGTTTGTGACTCTTTGCAGCTTGTTGAAATCCTTTTTTTTATTCTTATTTGGGGTTTTTTTCACTGCCATTTTCAATGACACTAGCAATGCTAAATCCACAGGTAAAAAACTCCCTGAATGGGAGCAGATTTTTAGACGTGGGCTCCGTAGTGGATCAGGAACCTCCACCTCCGCTCCGCAGTTATCTTTGTTTGACCATTTTTAGTTGCTTTTGTCCGGCGTACCCCGTCAACATTGTGGCCCTGGTCTTCTCTATCATGGTAAGCATGAACTCTCCCACATGATATTTTCTGATTGACCTGAATCGCCACTCAGTTTTGTGATCTGCAGCGCAGCAAAGAAATTGTTGTCATTTGGGTACATTTTGAAACGAGAGGTGCACTGCTGCTGTTGTTGGTGAATGTGCTCGACATTAAGATGTAACCCAGTCGCACACAGCTGCTCTGCCCATCAAATCAGCCCACTTGATGTTCCATTTTAGAAAATGAAACGAAATTTCCATGTGTGGCGGATACAAATTTTTATTCGCCCAGACTACAAATCAAATGATTTGACAGGACTCATCCTCTAAAGATCAAATTAACAGAAGCAAAACCTGCACATATCACTTGAGTGTTTTGGGTATTTTTACTCAAAATATTTGGAGCTGTTGAGTTTTGTGCACTGCTGAATGCATTCTTAGAAGATTTGTGAGTGTTAGATATCTACACAGAGTCTCCTAAAATCAAGGTGGCAGCAGGCCAGCTTCAGCACTAGATCAATTTTCAATCAGCCTGAAACTCCAAGTTTTATTACACTGGAGATTAAGCTAATATTCCACCTTGAATGAAGGACCAGGCCGTTTGTGAATTCTTCTCTATGTTGCCCTCAATGTTAAAAGGTTTGTAAGTGTTGTGATAAAAGTTTTTCTTTTGTATTTCCAGTCTAGAAACAGTTACTATCAAGGTGACTTTGATGGGTCAAGGCGACTGGGGAGGAACGCTCTCTATGTGGCTCTTGCATCAATCTTCATCGGCCTCCTCATCATCGTCACCTCCTGTATTGTTCATTTTACCACGGTAAGGCAGACAGAACTATTTGACTTTTATTGTGTTTTTCTATGACTGAACTGGAATTTATTTGCTTTGATTTGAGACATACAGCAAGTATCCCTCATGCTTTTGAATATCACAAACACATTATCAAGTTATTTGATACCACTGCAAAGCATCCCTCTGTTGCAAAAATAAGGATTATACAATATATTCCTTTGGTATTTTGATTAAGATTTCATTCCATATAATACTTTTTTAAAATTGCACAATTCAAAGTACTTTACACCAGATTCATATAATCAATAAAAGGTGCAACATTGCTCGCGCTAGTTAGATGCTTTGAATTTGAGTCAGCAACTATGAGAACTGTTTCTATGCACTGAAATCTGTATTATTGTTTTAATTTGTTTCTGTTAAACTCCACATGAAAGAGTACTACATATTATCTTTCCACATATAACCAACTAAATCCTACAAGGAGGACTGCTGCATGTCAATAATATATTGTTGCAAAATGGGAGTGTTTTGCTGAGTGTACTTGTCTTTGTGTTTCAGATGGATTTTTAGTGCCGTGGAAGTAAGAATGGATGAAGAACGAGAGAAAAAAGACACTTGAACAGAAACATCTGGGTGATGATGGTAGTTGGCTCAAACCATCTGCCAATGAAAGGAATTTGGCTTGACTCACGTTTACTTCAATCTGTACATGAGCTGCTTTATTTTCTGTGGAGAACAATTTCAATAACTTCTCCAACGCTGTGTAAGGATGTGATGAATTTCACAGCAAATCATCACACTGAAAATCACTGCAGTGGTTGATTCTGAAGAGTGTTGATCCAACAGATATTAACGTGGCTGGGGCGGCCTGTGGTGGTCAATATAATAATGGGAACAAAAGGAATAGTCAGGTGAATAAAGTATATTATAGTAAAATGGCTCAAACCTCAGACTTTTAACCCATGAGGTCACTGCTTGTGTAGCATATAAAACACAGAAGAGATTCAGCAACTTCAGTGATATATTCAATGTGCCATGTGATTTCTATAAACAACATAACTACTGACTGAATCTTTGTTTGTGTTGTACAAACTCTTAGACGTAGGTCACTGGGTAAAAATCTTTTAAAAAATTTTAATCCAGTGAAAAAACATTTAGAAAATTTTAGAAATTTGATTTAACCTCAACAACACCTGTGACTTCTATACTTTATTACTAGATGTGTTTGTTCATTTTGTAAAAATCATCTATGTGGTCTGGGAAGTTCTGGGAAGCCTTTCAAAAGGTTTCAACATAAGGATACTATATAGTATATATAGTGTATTGCCATTGTTGTTGTTGTTAGCGCTTAGTTTTTCCAGATATTGAACATACTGAAAATACAGATAAGGTACCTTGAAATCAAGTTTCATTGTAGGTTTATTTGGCACATTGGAATTTTGCGCCATAGTGATTTAAGTGCATTCTAATCTATGTATAAATAATCCCTTACTGTACATTCAGTTTATGTCTAAACATCACAATGTTCAAAACAAGCTACATGTTAATCCATCAATATTGTTCATTAGCTGCAAAGAAGAGATTACAAGTGGAGCGTCTTTTAAAAATAAACTTTTAAAGTGAAACGGAAGATTTTGGAGAATAAATAAAACCCTCTTCGCTTTTGACAGTCATTGGGTTTGTTGCTATAACATTATGTGATACATTTGTGCCACGTACTTTTCAGTTGCTAATCAATTCAGTGTTTGCAAATTGTAGTTGGATAGAATTGTTTCATATACACATCTATATAAGATCTAAGTGCAAATTACATGAGAGGCTGGAGCAGCATTGTCGCTTCCTCAATAAGAATTGTTCAGCCTGTTTGTTTGCGCCTGCTTGAAGCAGCGTGGGCAGGAAAACATCACACAGTCATGCAAAAAGCTACTTAAAGTGAATTCAATTTGCCCATTTGGCAAATCAATCATGGTGCTATGGTTAACAAACATGTTGAAAAGCAGCTATGGTCAGATTAGGAACACACCTGATCTGAATTCCACATGTCTATTTTTCAAGCCTTTATGAGCTCCCTACCTTTCTTTCAAAATATGCTTACCATTTCTCTCATGTGTCATTTTGCAAACCCTCCCACAACTTCAAGTATTAACTGAAAGTAATTTCACAGCTGCCCTGGCACACATTTACCATATTGCTAATGGCAAAGCTATGTCTGCAGTCATGTTCGTTGACTTGTGCAGCATTACTTCCTGTGTGGACTGACAAGCTGCAGCTCAGCTTCTGGAGGTGCCTGATTTGGCATCAAAGTGATAATGTACAAGTAAACTCACCCCGAAAGATCATGTAACATGTTTTTGATCTCTACACCTGTTTCTTATTTTACCTCATTATCCACCTCTTTTTAAACCGCAATCACAGCAATAAACAGAATCAGACTCACGTCATGTTCGTAATATCTCTCCTGTTAGGTTGACTTGCAAAACCTACCTTGGGAATTGAATTACAATATCTCTTACTGGTACATTTTCACGAAGTCTGATATGTCATAGTATATCCCCAACTAAATATAGCAGGTTTCCTCAGCATGCAGCAGATTGCCCGGGTGTGTCACATGGTCTAAGAAAACTGCCCCTGCTGGGAAGTGACTGAAGCACTTCAGAAGGGGGCAAAAATGTAGGAAGAACTAAAAAGATGAATGAAAGCAGTGAGAGTGAGAGGGGCCATGATCCCAAGTGTCCGTCCCAGTCTCCTCTGATGACTGAATTTCTTATCGCTGCTACTGAAAAACACCACTTTTAGTTTGTTTTCTTGCGTGTCACATCATTCATCTTGGCCAATGATGCGTCCCGGAGAACATGCAAATCACACACATATATTGTACATGAAACATAACTAAATGTCCTGCTTGTGTTTTTCACATTTGATGTGCAGCATAAAGCTTTCCATCAAACCTATCTCATGCAAGCAGGTTTAATTCAAAGCAGCCCCTCTGATGTAATAAGCCTGCTGCCAAGTTTCAACAGTTACCATAATGCACTCGGACAAATCAGTTTTGGCAGTAATCTCGCACTATTATCTACCATTACTTGAAAGAGAAATACAGCGTGATTGTAGTGCTGCCTCTTTGATGTCACACCAAAGCAAAACTCAAGAGGACGAAATGAAAAAAGGAATGAGTGCAGGGATTAGGTGACTTAAAAGCACTTGGAGAGATTATCAAGGGATTAAGGTGGACTTTGTGACAAGAAACTGATTGCCACAGTGTGTAATGAAGAAATATTTCCCACAAACAAATTAATGAAAATAGTCCTTGTTTTTCACGCTGCATCAAAAAGAGATCCTGGTTTTCATCATGTGCGCGACGGCTGCTGTTGTTGTTTTCCCGCATGAAAACAGTGAATCATTTCATTCTCCAGTCTGCATTCACAGCTCCAGCTTCACCTTAAGCACTGCTGTTGTGTTGGTGCCTGCGCTGCAGCCAATAAATTTAGAGAGCACTCATGACTCATATGAAGTGCTCATAAACAGGCCACTCAAACAAGTTGCCTCCATTAGCACCTGATCGAGCTTCCATTTGTTCAGCTCCCATGACTCTTTCCTCAGCTATCCAACTGCAGATAAATGAAAGTGCGATGCAGAGCATATAACACGAATGGAGATACCTGATAGCCCAGAAACTGAAGAAACCACCAATGAATTGTTTCTATTATAAAGCTAAATGGAAAATTGTGTGATTTTACTTTTGTTTTTAAATACTTGATGAGTTTCCTATCAATTGAAAAAAAAAATTAAAACAACATTTGCCATTACATTCACACATCCATCCATCTACACCTGCTTTTTCTAAGTGGAACCAATCTTGAAAAGACATTGGGAAAAGATGCCATACTTAAGATAATGCAGTGTGAGTGGATTAGTGTGAAATTAGATCTTGGAACAAAAATAAAATCTTAATTTCAATCAACAGCAATTGGCCTCTTCTCACAGCCTCTGCACAGACTAAAGGGGCGGGGGGGGGGAGAAGAGGAAAAAAAACACCAGTTGCTCAATGTGCTTTTATCCCTTTGCTCTTGATTGGCTGGCCAATCAGGCAAAGCTCTGTGATCAGCTCCCAGGTGATTTCAATCTCCCTCCCATTGGACTCACTCAGACTGACTTTATTTATCCCTTTGAATGACTCTCTCAGATAAATTGAAATTCCAGCAGCTTAATAAAATAAAATAATAAATGGTGATCAGCAATCTTGCACTTAAAAAAGGCTTTCAAAGATGTATCAAACACTGTTGACTTGAAAACCGTGACCTTTGTTGCGACCCAGTGAGTGACCCCAGGGAGTCTTAGTGTTGAGGTTGATGGACATATTTTCCTCTTTTCTAGCTCCCCCTTCTTTTCCCTTCCCCCATGTTTGGCTTTTTTCTTGTGAACAACCATGAGATGACAATGATGAACAACTGTTTGTGTGCATTAATTGTTCACTACAACTCTTCAGTTCAATTAATTTGGGAACCCTTCAGCCTGTATTAGTAGCATCCTTCTGCTGAAATGTTTTTTTTTAATCTGTATTTAAAGTTGCTACCAGAGTGTATTGACACATAGTTCATCAATTATATTGCTTGTGTCGACTTGTGTCTTTGTCCATTTGTACCAGCTCCCGGTACTGATCATTCCTCACACTAGAATATAAATAGCGGTTTAGCTATAAGGTTGTGAAAAAAGATGATTTCTGTGTTGGGTAAAATAATTTCATGAGTGCTTCCGTGCTATTTTTACCAGATGGTATCTTTTCATTCTTATTTTTAATCATTTTATATTATTTCAGTGGTATTTTCTCTTAATCTTTCTCTGCTGTGATACTTATGTTGTAGTATATTGTTGGATCTTTGTGATAATAATAGAAAGTTGTTAGGATTCATTTTTTGACCCCCTATAATTTGTCTTCAATGTGACAGCATTGGCCTTTGAAAACATGTGGTGGAGAAAACTGGGTCACGACTTACCCACTAACATTAGAAAAAGTATGGAAGAGCTGTGTGTGTGTATGTGTGTATGTGTGTGTGTGTGTGTGTGTGTGTGTGTGTGTGTGTGTGTGTGTGTGTGTGTGTGTGTGTGTGTGTGTGTGTGTGTGTGTATGTGTGTGTGTGCGCTTTCAGCACAAGGCACACCATTAATGGCTGTTAACCTTTAGTGTTCAGAGACAGACGATAGGGTCTGAATACCTGTCACTGTCACATTTGAAATGTCATTTTATTTGACATTTTATAAACAGGACATTGCTTATCAAGGAGCATGAGTGGACACACGGTGACAGGGGATGGTGTATAAACTACATTTATCAGTCTTTGCACAGAGAGCCTTATAAGAGTGAAACTGGTGTTTAAACTGATGGTCTCAAAGGACGCAGTGAAGGAAATGTGAAAAAGGAAAAAAAAATTTTTTTTTACTTTTTCTTTTTTTTTTTAACATAATTTCATTATTGTGTACATGGAGAGTTTGCCAAATCTTCTCTTTCAAGTTCAAACACGTCAAGAAGAAAACATCATCAACAATGACAGAAAGACTTTTGGTACTTCCTGATTGGAACAACCAAAATATATTTCAGGCGTTTTTACAAGGGGGAAGCATCTCGAATCGCCCAGGACATATCTGTGTGGTGTTCGCTATTCCAAAGATGGACACCTGCACTGAGTGTAATGTACCCACAAAATCTATAACAATGAAAATAATGACGATACTCAATATGCAGTTAAACTGGTAACAGATCATTCACGTTAAGTGATTTGATTATATTATTACTCACAGTTATATCTCTCTGATAAGATGTGAGTTTAATTCAATTCCCATCACCTAGCTCTTGCTTGTTCTGTAATGCTTGGATTTTTATAAGTTTTTCATTGGATTGAAGTTGCTCGGTAGGACAATCCTGATAAGCTATGCTTAATGTAATGCATCAGTTGGTTTCAGATGGATGAAATGGTTCAGACAGACCACTTAGGATACATACAATACACAATTGTTGAAATTGATGGAAATAGTACAAAAACCACTGCCCCCTACAGACAGATTTTGTATTATGAGACAAAGCACTCGACAACCAGTCGAGTTTATTACCAAGGTATCTATGTCGCGTGCTATCCATGCCACGTTGCTGAAAAGCCGACAGGGCTTCGTGGTGCGTTCAGAACAGACTGGGAGCCCCCATACGCGCTCGTGTGTAACATTATCAACTCAGCACGTGAGTGAATAATTGCAACATTGTATATCTTGAGAAAACAACTGCAATTATCTCGCGATCACGAGAAAACGGAGGGGGGTATTTAACCATGGCCTTTTAGGTCTTCCGTAAAAACCAGAAATCAAGCAAAAATTCAAAAACCAAGACAAGAAAAACTGGAGCACAATGAACCCTAAGATCAATGGAGAGCAACCAACACAGACATACTCACCTGACAACTGAGGAGAGAAAAAAATGGCGGCAGTTGAATGCTGCAGGTTGGCAGGTCCTGCAGCTCACCTTACCTCTTACTCTCTGGAGGTTTGCCAAAATCATGGAACAATTGTGGACTTGATGCTAATTCGCAGTTGTTTTATTTGAGAATAAATGTTGTACTTTTTGTGCAGTGGAAACAGGGCTTATCAGTCTGATATGGAATAGGTTTATGATAACAGGGAATTTCCTTTTAATATCAGTCTGTAATAAAAGGGAAATAATCATGTGTGTGCTTTTTCAGGGCGGTGTTATTTTTGATATATCACATCCTGAACTGGTCTACTATCTGAGGTGAAATGGGTTTGTGTCAACAGAGTGATTTAATTTGATATTAATCTGAATTTTGCCAAGATATGCTATTTTGTTGGGCTTTTAAATTGAAAGACGTCATCGTTATAATTTGAAGATGTTTATTGTATTTTACATATATTACTATAACTGTAGTCATAGTTATATTAATGCTTTTTTTTTTGCTTCTGTGTGCAGTACGTTTTATTCTTTGATTCCTAATGGTTATTTAGGTATTATTAATATACCTATTTATACGCTTTGTTGATGCCTAATATTATTAGCAGTAGTATCAATTTGTGTCGTATTAAGTAATTTAGACATCTCATTCAATGGAACGTCAGTTTTATGTTTTATTTTGAAATCCATTTGCGTATGGTGTATGGGCGCACCACTTGACTCTTTTCTGAAGTGAGGTCTGTCTCTCGCTCTCTCTCTCGCTCTCTCTCTCTCTCTGTCTCTGTTATTGGAGAGCTCTTGCAGGCGGTGTGCAGTCCTGGCTGGTCTCTGGTCATGTGTGCGGTGCAGAGGGAAGGAAGAGACAGAGATGAGAGAGCAAAAAGGACAGAGCTCTGCAGACGGCTGAAGAGGGAACCGTTATTCTTGTGAACAGAAAGAAGGAGATGGAGCATCAATGACGCATACAGTGGGATGTTCATGGAAAGAATTGGACTTTAAAGAATAAACTATTGGCTGAGTCTCTCAGGTAAGTGGGCAACTAGTATGGATGTGAAACTTTGGATGTGACAGCAATACAGCATACAAACTGAACGCAAATTAAATTGTCACTGTGACGAGAAACAGGATTTTTCTACCAAACTAGTCTGTGTTTTTTAAAAGTGCAACATAGTTAGGCAGTAAGTTTAAGTGTGATACACAGGGGAGATGTCTGCTTGTGATTGCTTTGTTCTCAAAAGTAAAATAAATCAGGTGAAGAGGCAGCATCTAATCCTGGGTGTTGAAGGCTGCACCAAAACCAGATTGAATGCTGTTGGCTTTTATCAGATCCATGTGTCACACTCCGTGGGCTGCCAGCTTTCCATTAGAGCTGTGGAAGTATGAAATTCACCCAGGCAGGTGAGACTTATCAGAGAAAATGGTGAATCTGTTTGTGATAGATCTGTGACTTACAGGCAGGTGTGTGTTTGGTGCTTTTAAAGCTCACAAAGCTCCTGAACAGTTATGTTGAGTTTTGTGTTGAGTGTAGACCAGCAGGGGGAAAAAATAAGCAGATTCAACACAGATTGATTGCGGAGTCATGTGAGATGGACAACAAGTATGGCAGTCCAAGAGAAAATTCTGGCTGTGGATGCAGCACATTTCATGATAAGGTGAGATATGAGAGATGAATCAGCATTTGTCTTATCCAAATAACAAAGGGAACCAACAAAGGTGCTTAATCAAGTAAAAGCACCCAATATCCATATAAGAAACAGCTCAATCATGACAGAAACATTAGGGCTAGCTTACAGTACTAATGCTAAACAAGAAGACCAGGCTAACCTTGATGTGTATCCAGCAACGCCAATGTGGACAATGCCTTGCTGGCTAAAATGTTTGCACTTCTCAAAAAAACCATTGGAGAAACAAGAGGAGAAACGTAACATCATCCAGTAAGCAACCACAGCTGTAGAAGGCAAACTAACACGATGTCAAAGCTAGACTGGGCTGTCTTGACTCCCCAGCCACTAAAGCCAAAGTAAAAAAACATTGCCACAAAAATCGCTGACCGAGGGAATGGGAGCCGGCATAACAACTTATGGTTTGACAGTTTCCCCAAGGGATGAAAAGTGAGGATATCATCCCACCGGTCTTTAACCTGGAATATCTTGATGGGGTTGCTCACAGTACAATCGCCAGGCGCATACATGATGGAGACCTCCCCCCGCAGGCCATCCTCGTCAGGTTCCTCAGTTTCAAGGACAGAGAGTGGATTGTCACAGCAGAACGCAAAGCAGGGAGAGTGAAAATGGAATGGAAAAGCTATCATGGAAAATCATGATGTGATGGCCATTCCAGGTCTATTAAAGAATACTCCAGACCCGCCGTTGAGATGTGCTCCAAGTTTAACCAGTGTGTCACAAACATTGCGTCACATTTTCACTCTATACTGAGTGCTTGTGGTTGAGGGCCGGCGCAAGTTTGACAACCCAACAAGAGCTATCAGCTTTGTCCGCTCTCTCCCCATAACCAGGAGCTCTCCATAGACAATTTCAGAAACAATGGTAAGGTTTCATTATATTGTAATACAAGTGGTGTGTGCAGTGTGCTAACAGACGACCAATGGCAGCTTCAGCACTGATGGAGGGTGCACTGTGGAGCTTCAGTATGTCTACAAGAGTGTAAATATCTTACCTCTCCATGATCTGTTTGATCCCAAAATCTAATGGATTGATGATGATAAATTATCCCTGAACTATTCATGCAAATTGGGTTATTACTTTTTGCAAGAAGTTGGTTACATACATACATATATGCATACAAACCAATATATAAATAGATGGACACAAAAATATAACCTTCACCCCAACTTTCATTGGCGGAAGTAATCAGCTTTGCTTAACACAATACACATCAGGAAATAGGGATGGGGTCCTGATCATCCCACTAGTGGGCAAATGTGCAAACACAGAATCTGAATAACTTTTTAAAGAGTCCATTGGCACTGTAAAAGAAGAATAAACAGTATTAATTCTGTAATAAATAGAATAAAGAAAATGGAAAACATTGAACGGCAGGGAAAAGATGATTGGTGACCAAGCTGAGAAGATTGACATGTTAAATAGCTGAGACACAGCTTGTTCCTGTGCCCCATTTTATACTCTGCTTGTGTTCAATTATTTCTAATTGTTCTATTTTTTTCTCTCTCTTCCAGACAATGGGAGGCATTCACTGGAGTTGGTAACAGTTTCTCACTTGGACAGATGATTTTGATATCACCCCTGCAAGCCAGTTCTCCGAGACTCGTCCATATGTTGAAGTGTTGGTGTGTCATCCCAAAAATACCATCCAGGAAAACTGCGCCAAGATATTCAGAAAAACGTGACTTGTTTTAAGCAACAATCCTCAATTAAACTCCTGATTTCCCCTGATGATACCTAATTTATATGTAGGATGAGAAAATACTGTAACTCATCAGTGGAGACATGATAAACATGATCCAAAGTGTTCAACACCTGCAGTCTCCATCTTTAATAGCTAACAATGAAACTGATGGAACCAACTTAAAACTCAGTGACCCTGTACACCGGAAGTGGGGTTTTCATTATGGACTCTGAGGAGAGCTCAACAGGACTGTCCACAGCTGCGTTGGTGGCGATAGGCTGCAATGCACTGGTAGCCGTCCTCCTTCTCCTCCTTTGTCTGATCCTCTGCCGAGCCTGCAGGGTCCCTTCCAGCCCGGAGAGGCTGCCGGTGCTGGCGCCGAGCGAGGCAGGAAACCAGCAGATGAAGGAGCACAAGTACTTGTTGACCTCTTGACTGCAGAAGGAAAAGTTAAATGTAGCAACAAGCAAAGGCCTCGGTGCTACGGCACTGAGTGCGAGCAAAAAAAATACTCGTCCAAGTTGCTGTGACACACAAAGGTAGCAACAGTGAACATTGATGGAAACAAAGTGAATATTTTATATATATGTGCATGTGTGAGTCTGTTAAAATTACTTGACTAATTTGAAAGAATGTGAATGGACACATCCAAAGGCAGAGCGAGAAAGAAATGGTCAGCACTCAAAGAACGACTGAGTTGTGTTTGGATGTTTCTAAATATACCCACTTATTTCATAGGGCAGTCTATAAAAAAGACAAAATCAGTCTATTGCTGAGATCTGGGAGTTGAGCCTGTGTGTGTGTGTGTCACTCATAAATATCAGTGAACTGTGAGGCACAGCACCTTGCTGAGGGTGTTACATAAGGACTAGAGAGGCTTAGTTGAAATTTGTGTTCTCTTGAAAATGGCCCTCAAGCTGACATCTGCTCGTGGTCATGTGTGACGGGCCACTCGACTCTGGACTGAATCGCAGGATACTAACAAACAGTGAAACCAGCTTTCTCAGAATCAGAAAGATCTGGAACATGTGAGTTTGTGTTTCTCACAACCCACAACAATCAAGCAATCTTCAAACAGTTACAAACAATATATTGCAGACTGGAGGTGTAGTTTCTGTTCTGAACATGCAACAGGAAGTTCACCTTTTCAAAAAGATGTATTCCTTCAAAACAATGAGAGTACTACTCCAGCCAACCAAATACATTTTCCAAGACAGAGACCATGAAAGTGGGATGAATACAAATTTACATCAACATCCAACCTTTGTGTATATTACTCTGTTTTAGTGAAACAATGAGAGACAGACGGCGACTCTGCTGCTCTCTGTGACAGAAAAAGAAAGTAAAAGGTGATTGTGACTCAGAGGAAATATGGAATAGAGCAGAGCAGTTGATGACTGTTTGGTGCTTTACTGAAGGACAAAATCATTAATACAGAAGGGAGGGCTGAAAACAATCTGTCACGGATCAACGCAGGACTCAGAAGCAGACTCACACTCGTGGAGTAAAAGTTTAAAGAGTTTATTCAGATCAGAAAAGCTTGACTTTATCCAAGGAATGTTTTTTGAGAGGAGATTCAGAATACAGATCACAAAACAGGCAGAAAATGTGAGCAAGCAACAGAAACACACAGAGAAAGTGGGCCGGTGAGACTCAGGGTACAAGATGATCCGGCACAGACACATGAGAGAGACAGGTTTATATACATGCGGGATGCTGTCACACAGCTGAAACACATCAAATCAGACCCACAGAGTGTAGACAGGAAGGACAAGTGAATGGCGATGAGGACAAAACAGGTGAGACAAAATAAAACAGGAAGTGACAAACAGACTTAAGAAAGACACACGAGGAGACCTGACAAAATCTAAAGACATCCCACCATTATAACTCAAAACAAAGTTCTCCCTGGAGATAGGATGTGATTAATCTCTGACTTCATCCCTGGACAGGAGCCAGAGTACTGAGTGCCAGGTAACATGTCTGGATGTGGTCCACAAAGGGTTAATCTTTAAAAGCAATTCATCTTTCTGAATCTCATTGCTCACTTGCAATGCATCTCTCCTAAATCTTTTTTAATCGAATCAGCTTGTATAATAAACATGGAAAAGATTTCACATTTCCTGCATCTCAGATCAACTGAATCAGCAGAATTCTGAAAGCTGCCAAGTTACTGCTGTATCAATACATACAATGTTCTTCAAACCTTGGAAAAAAAATAAATAATCACATTCAAATGGATTGATGGTTGCGTGAACTTTATTGACTGCATGCACAGAACAAAAAGACCACGGTGCAGTGTTGGAAAAGGAGGTCATGATGGTCACATTACCCTTTGATGCACAACATGAATCCAACATGACCCAACTGAGATTTTTCTTCAGAGTGAATTGTTTCATTACTCAGCCTTCCAGGTCTTCCTCAATTAATTCATAATTTTCTTTATCATAATGCACCATGCTTTTATGTTTTCCAATATTCAGTTTTTCATTAAACATTTTTTTGTGAGACGACCCTTCTAATGTCAAAAATGACCCATTTTAATTTTTCCTGTATTGCTGAATGTTTCTATGCTACATATTTGAAATGAATGTATTAAAACACATCCACCAGCCTAAAGGCAACACTGTTGCTGGAGCCAAAGCCAGAATATTCCCATCTTCTTAATGCATACATTCATGAGATTATACAATATTAATTCATTGGTCAATCAAAAACTGGATTTGCACAGCAGTGTTATCTATCAGTTTGACTTTATTATGGCAAAAATGGTTCAGGCAGAGGTTCGATAAGTTCTTTCAGTTTATATTTTCCATCAGTTTGTTTTGAGGCTCAGTTTTCCCCGTGTTACTTCGTTTCGTGTTGGAATATGAACTCCTCACATTGACGGGATGACACACTGATAGATGTTTGGCCATGGAAGATTGCATAAAGTCTTGGAGGCAATCCAAATCCAGATCCAGATTCTGGATCCGGATTTCATTTTGTAGGTTTTAAAGGATTGCTTGAAAATAAAACTACATGACGGATTTTAAACAAATTTCCACCACTGATAGATCCGGATCCAGATCCTCTGGAAGATGTCAGAAATTGTTGATTGCTTTTGTTTCAGATGCAACAATCGTGGAGCCAAATGGACTTGGGAACAAGTCAAGAACAAAAACATCCCTCAAAGCCTCAGTGACGACAATTTATTTTATCACAGCAAAAATATTTCTCCAATCCACTCCTCTCTGATCAAGACAAATGTAGTCTGTAAACAAATCTGTCTGCAACATAATATTGCTGCCATCATCATAGGGATCAACCAACCTTCATCCACAGAACTGAGCACAGACCAGCACTTCAAATACATTTGTTGGAAATTGCCCTGACATCATCTGTCTGAGAAACAAAACAAAATGTCTAATGAAAACACATTCCTCATCTTTAGCTGTGAGTGCCAATTAATTTTCTGGCATTTTACACAGATGATAATAGTAATCATGTATGTTATATTCCAGGGAACAATCATAAAAAATTGATGAAAAGCATTTAGAGTGTGTCTACTGCTTTCAATTGTGAATTCCTCTGTATTATATATCTGATATGAAAGATTTCAACACAGGGTCAAGACCAGCTCACCATAAACTATAAACAAATACATCCCATGTCTTCATGTCCAGGGTATTCAGTAATTATGACAGCACATTGCTTGGTTGGTAATATCTACCTGTTTTGACTGTTCAGCTCTTTGTACATTGCTTAAAATTTACAGGATGGATTTACTGGATGAATGAACTCCATTTGGAGATAGGTTAGACCAACCATGCACTGTAGTGTCTGAAGAAATAAAGCACTGCCTCACTAATGCCCAGGTACTAACCTTTACCGACCTCAGAAAACCATACGGTTTACACGTGGATGACAGTCTAGTTGGGCTCGGCACTGTTATTTATCAGGAATAACCAGAAGGATCCAGGCACTTTGCTTTTACCAATCGGGCTCTGACCACTTGAGAACGGAACTATCCAACTGCAATTCCTGTCGCTCAAGTGAACCATTGTCTACAAATTGATTGAGCTTTATGGAATGCGTCAATTCATTGATGTGTTCTGACCATAATGACCGAATGTAATGCAACAGGGCATCATTGGCAGGCTCGATTTCATATGATTTGTGTGTTGAATCACATAAAGATTGTCTTTCATAATGATAACGTGTGTGCTTGCGTATGAGAGAGCGTAAGTGAGAGAGAGAGATAGAGAGAGAGAGAATATTTAAAACCATTTCATAGGTTATGAATTCAGTAGATTACTAACTGGTACAAGGGAGCAATTAGCGTTTGCATTGTGTGTGTATAACTGGTGTTTGATTTACGATGGCCAGAAATAATTACACAACTAACAACCGAAATGATCTCTCGGGGAAATGTAGCAATTGAAGCAGAGCTCGAAACATTGCTCAGAGATCAAACACCGTTCTCCATCAAGAAAAACTAATCAAACTGTGGTAGGAGGAGGCCTAAGTCAGTCGGTGACAACCATGGATGATGCACCCGAGTTGATATCTGGTGCCGCGGTTGGGTTTATGATGACTGGTGAGGCCAGTGGGGTGATAGACTCTGCCACAGTGGAAAAAATATCAAAATGTGATAAACACATTCAAAATAGTGATTTGGCAAACAAACATTGTCTCAACAATGTTCACAGTATGTGAAAACTTTCCATCATTAATGATCCAATTCATTGATTTAATTCACCCATCATTTCTACCTATCATCAACACACTGTACTCGTGTGCTTCAATGCAGCTCTGCCTGTTTGATAAATACATGCAGACTGGTGTAGAATCTCCTCTCCAGTGTATTACATGGTGTGAAGTTTTTCCAACAAAGGACTGACATTGTTGTAAACCTATAAATAAACCTAGAACGATTTGACAGTTGTGTCCAATATTTTCAATAGGCTATGGTACAAAATGTTCATACATTTTATTTGATTTATTAACTTATTTTTTGTTCATCAGAGACTTCTGGCATCTGTCAGTTTTATAGGTGACAAAGCATTCAAGTAGGGCTTTTAACCATTTAAGTTGTGTGTTAAAAAGTTTGTGACAGTTGTTTGATCATATCTTTCCCTGAAAACAATATGCCCTGTATCTTCAGGGCATTATATATCATACTTGAAAACCCTGTCTCTCATAATGGGCAGATGATTACCATCATTATGCAGTCAAGCGGTCTGTGCTGACAAGAGGTGGGAGGCACGATGGGTTAGTCAAATAAGGCTGCAAACTTGGACAGTGATGATTATAGCAAAGCAATAAAGACTAATATATAGGAATATTATGAAAATAAATGGTATAAATGGTGACTACCTTGTTCACAGTTCAATGACTGCAAATTGATTTTTCTTAAGAGATTATCAATAGCATTGGTTACGATGACAACAGTGATGATGATAAATAGTGTGGTCGTTAAACAAGAAATAACACAATAGTTTTATAATTTTATTTGTCATAGTTAATGCAAAAATGTACATTTTTTGTATTAATTTTCATGCTTCATGTATGGAATCATATACAAGATTTCAACCTACTTCTAGAATTTTCTGTTAGCACTGAATATCTCATGTTAGTTATCCAACTGGTAGCAACAGGTACATGATACCTCACCAGCTTCCCACTGGGAAACACAGACAAATGTGTCTATTTATCCAGTAAGATGAGTGGAATCTGTTATTGCTCCACAAACAAAGTCAATTGATTCAAGGGTCATTTCAGGTTTGTGCAGAAAGACACGATTGACATTTGTGAAATTTACTCCAATATATTTAGAAAATTAATCTGAATCAAATGAACTTGCATAAACAAAATATTTTGACTTTATGTTCACACCACTGTAGATGAATATTGCAACGTTGTCCAGTGTATGTAATCCCTGCAGGGTTTTGAGGTTATTAGATCACAAGTTATGGAGGAAATGTTTTTTAATTCTCTATAGACATCTGACAGTCGTCATTCCATATTTACCACCAGGTATGAATGTTGCTGATGAGCAGGCACATCACACTAGAATCACTGGGGTAGATATACTCTGGGAATGCTGGGTTCCTTAGTGAGTAGAAGAACCGTAGGCCATGTCCCTGTTTTAAAAAGTAATTTAGCCAGGAAAAGCCCACATAACGGAACATTACAAAACATGATATTGCATATTTGACAGCATTTCCTCATCTTTTGAGATGTTGACAGACCATCATCATTTGTACTTACATGATCCCATTCCTGCACCAAGCAGATCCTGATACTTATTCCTGTTTACAACAAATGGCTGAATTAATTATCATCCCTTAATAATGACAAAAGGGATATCTAATCACTGAAACGCCGCAGTTTATTCTGAAGAGATGTGATGAAGAACCATCCTACCAGCAGAGGGCAGTGATAAACAGTCCTTTAGCTTTGTCGTATCTTAATTTGCACCAAGGCAGAAGGATTCCCTTCTGATGTCATTAGAGGCATCTAATGTATTTAAGTACAAAGTAATTAAAATCTTACCAGAATATAAAATACAAAATCTGAAGTGAAAGAATTTCATAATTTGTTTACATGTTGTGTTAGATCCTACACCCAAATAACCAAAACAGTGGTGATTTAAACAGACAGATTATAGCCCCTCCACCATTCTCTGCAAACAGACCAGTGTGAACAAAAAACATACATCTTATACAACATATATAAGTTCAGAAATCCAGCACCTGATTAGCAGTAGCTGAGAAATTTGTGCACAGAGGAGGTTCAGTCTGACTGCATCTTTCCTACAGTTCAATTAATTACAGTGATTGACATTTTTGGTGAATTTAACAAGACAATTTTTTTGCACTCTTTAACATCATAAGTCCATGTGAGAAGTCAAATATTATGCAAAACAGTTGCTGTGGTGTTTCTTGCTACCCTCAGCGGATTATTGAGAGTCTTGGAGGCCCTTTCACTGAAGTTGAACCGTTTAGTGACTTTCAGCTCCTTCTTGACAGCTTTTAACACAAAATGTCAGTTAAGGTAAAAAAGTTTTTTTTTTTTTCACTGTTGTTTCTGTTTTTTCTCCGTCAGATCCTGTTTCAGTGTCAGCTGTTGTGGTTTCTGGGACAATCAGACAACAACAAAAAAGAAAACACATAATAAAAACTGGACCGCACAAAAATAAAAACATCCCTTTTTACATTCAATCCAGTCAAACTGAACTTTTTTTTTTCTTTTTTTTGCACAACTTAAAAGTGATATCTTGTGGCACTAAATATGTACTACACCATAAAAGAAGAAAAAAACAACAGGGGACTCAGTTCATAGAAATAAATAGTTATGAAGATAAAATAAAGGATCAGACTGTATTGAATGTATTTTGGACATGTAAACAAGCTCAAAGCAACACAAATATATAATATACAAATAAATATACAAACAATATAAATATAGTGTACATAAAATCCAAGGAAATTCAATAGGGTCCTAGTGCACTTTCAGTACTCGGGCCCGAATTCCGAATTACATACGTACACTCTACCTAATCCCCATCAATAAACATATAGCACACAAATATATGTATTTCCTATAGTCTGGCTCCCTCTGTCAATGTGTGTGTGTATTTTGTGAGGGATCAGGTACCTGTTGTTATTACTAGTTGATTGATTTGAGATTTCAGAGGAGAGGAGGGTAAATGACAATGAACTAACATGTAGCACACAGTGCAAACAGGATATACTAGAAGTAGTTTGACATCTTGTATGGCACCATATGTGTTGGTGCCTCCCACCTCTCGTCAGCCCAGACTGCTTGACTAAATAATGATGGTAATCATCTGCCCATTATGAGAGACAGTTTTCAAGTATGATCTATAACGCCCTGAAGATACAGGACAAATTATTTTCAGGCAAAGATGTGATCAAACAACTGTCACAAATATTGTACTACACAATTTGAAAGGGTAAAGGTCCTACTTCAATGCTTTGTAACCCATAAAACTGGCAGATGCCAAAGGTCTCTGGATGAACACCTCTGAGCCTGTCTGCAAAAATTTCTGCCTGTAGAGGGAGTTTTTCTTTTTCCATTGGTTATGTTTGCTCATGTGGATTTGTTGGGTTTTTCTACCTTAAAAGCACCTAGAAGAGACTATATTGTATGTGGTGCTATAAATAAAGTTGAATTGAATTGAATCGAATTGAACTGAATTGAATTAGTCAATGAATCATATAAACTGTGTGAACATTTTTCAACTCAGCATTGTTGTTCGAGTCCCTCAAAAGTTAATTAATAAATTGGATAATTAATGATGGAAGTTGTTCACATTGTGTAAACATCATTAAGTTGATGTTTGTTTGCCAAATCATTATTATGAATGTCTTTATCGTCACCACACTTGGTTACATTTTTATTCTGGTGATGGAGAACAGTGTTTGCTCTTAGAGCAGCTTTTTGATCTTTACTTCAATTGCTGAATTTCCCCAGGGGACCATCTCGGTTGTTGGTTGTGTAATTATTTCTGGCCATCATAAATCAAACACCAGTTATACACACAAAGCAAATGCTAATTGATTTCTTGTACCAATTAGTCAGCCTCTGAAGTTTTAATAACCTATTAAATGGTTTTGATTGCTCTCTCTCTCTCTCTCTCTCGCTCTCTCTCTCTCTCTCTCTCTCTCTCTCTCGCTCTCTCTCTCGCTTGTCCTCCACACTCCTCCACTGTCTTTGCTGCCATAACAACAGATGGAACAGTAAGATTCCTCCTGAGACCTGTCTCATATTGCGTGTGAATACTTCAGCAGGTCCTACCCATGTGAGCACATCACGCTACTCTCCGCTTCACAATAATGAGACATGTACAATTCATGATAGTGGAATCTATGAAAAAAAAATTAATGCATTTATAAAAATCTGTGGAAAGTGGAAACTCACACAAAAAATTGTCTTAGTCCATTTAAAATACTTCCATTTGCAAATGTTGTCTTTGATCATTTCATTGTAACAATTATTATTAGTCCATCCATACAAGTCTCACATTCATAGCGTTCAACAGCATCATAAACACTTGTCTTAATGCTGAGGTTTCTACCACAACACATCTGCTGTGTCCTCAAGATACCATCAACTTGACACTTCCCTGATTGAATATGTGAAGCAACAAACAGCCGCACTATCTAACACCTGCCACCACCTCATATTACAGAGATTGGCTTAGCTGACTAAACCCTTCCTCGACTGAGCCTCAGATTAATGTTGAACAGCCTCAGGCAATCAAGTTTGTTCAAACAGTTTCTTCTAACAAAAGGACTTCCTGCTCTGCCAGTTGTTATTGATTCTAGCCCAAAGTAATTTCAGTGGATGCTGTGCTTCTTATCGCCACATATTTTCTGAGTATGGCTCCAAGCTGTCCCCATCTGTTTGTCTCCACAGTGTGAGCTACACTGTTGTTGTGTCTGACACATTTTTGAAAGTGTGGCAAGTGAAGTTTGATGAGAGTGACAAAGATGATAAAGATACATGAGCAGTTTTAGAGGCACCTTTTGTGTTAGTGCGTGTGTGAAAAGCATTTTTTGAATGAATTGACTGTGTTATATCTTCTACCGAAGAAGAACAAAAGAAAATGTATCAAGGACTTTACTAGAAAGCACAGGGAGTCTCGAGCGTATTCTTAATTATGGTCTGTAAATAGATCAGAGCAATTTTTAGTCACCATGAAAAAAAAATCTCATTAAAACTTCATAACTTGGCACACATCTGCTAAACACAACCAATATCTGGCTCTTTCAAAGCAGAAGGGTGAGGAAAATTATAACACTGGAGCTGATCAAGGTCGATCTGGCCTCTTTTAAAACAAAATTTCTCAGGTTACAGATCCCATTTGATCAATCCACTATGATTTTTGTTACACTTTGTCAACAAATAATTAGTATTTATATTGTATCCTTATAAAGGTTATCTATCATCTCCACAAGGATGATTTTATTATTCTAATTTTAAAGGATGGAGACTGATGAAGACATTCATGATTAATCCTTTTTCTCAGGTTGATGTTTTTAACATGAGCGTCAACAAGTTAGTTAAATGCTAGGTAAATGTTTTACAGCACAACTGCTGGATTATTCTTTCAGGCAATTCACGCCAATGCTATACCAGGTTCAAGCCAGTATAACAAATTATTTGATTGTTTTCACAATTCTGTTTTATTGACACGTACAAATGAAACATCTATCAAGAAGTGTGTTCCTTGAGTGTTGTAGGACTGATTTTTTATTGTTTTTTTTTTTTTTCACTGCTATTCTACAGTACTTTTGCATTATTAATGACGGCCATTCGATCTTCATCAATGAAAGAAGATCAGATGATTCACCCAGTGCAAAGTCCTGACTCTAGCTAATTTCACCAAATAACAAGCCTCCACCCTCACCCCTCTATGAGCATCACTAATCGCTGGTTTTATTTTCTCTTTACAATTATCCACAGAGCAGGATGTTTGCCTTAATTGAATCGTTTTTTTTTAAATGATTATTATTAAAGCAGGCTGACAAACATTATTACTTTAAAAGATATAATACGCTAGGATCAAGGTCATCTGTGGGGAGTGCATGGATCATTTTCTTCATTTTGCCCCACCTCTCACATGGGCTGATAATTCCGAAAAATTTAAGGAAGTATTTTAGAAAATCTGAACCAAACTCCTCAAATAAGTTTATAGCTAAACAGTAAAGCAAAGTCCCACTTAACTTCCCTTCAATGGATGATTTCCCACGGCTCCTTTAGGCCAAACGACGCAGTTTAATATACAATATTAATAATTACATAATCCTTCTAAACACAAGAAACCAAACAACACACTGACATTTTAATTAGTCAATTTGAAAGGAGCTCTTCAGCCTTTCCAGCTCTTCTTTATGTTTTTCACTGCACATAATCTAGAAGACATTTTATTGGCTCAAATTATATGAATTCCTATTCGCAGCTCAATAAAATTGGCACACTATTGCCATTCCTGGGTGCAATATTTATCAACTGCTCTCCTCTAACCACGCTCAGAACACACACATTAGTGACCTCAGACTGCAGCCCCAAAGCATACAATGGGAAGGAATTGCTCAGTTCAGCAGCGATCAGAGCATTTTTGGAAGCCAATATGGCAACAGGCATCACACAATGAAACTCACAATGAATATGGTCAGTAATGTATCTTTTAGAATTGACATGTTAGTCCATAAAAAATAACACTGTGAACACAAGGGCATGAAAAAACCTCTACCAAATCAAAATGTCTTCCTGGCTCTAATAGTCCTATTCAGTGAGACCACTTGTGTCCTGTTGTCCTGTTGTTACTCAAGATCTTTGTAAATTGTAAGAAACGTACAGAAAGCTGAACAGTCAAAACAGGCAGATTGTTATATATATTTTTGTGTAGTTCATGGTGATCTGGACTTGATTCTGCTTTGAAATCTTGCATAACAGACATATAGTTCAGAGGAATTTATGATTAAGCGCTATAAAGAAATTGTAAATGCTTTTCATTGATATTTGAAGATTGTCCCCTTGAACATAGCTTACATTATAGCCCTGATATTTTCATCTGCAGGCTGCCAAAAAATGAGCAAGAACAAACTTATAGGCCTCAGAGCATAGTAGAGAGACGAGCTGGTGGTACAGGGAGGTGGACAGATGCGGAGGATCTGAGTGTGTGTGGGGGTGTTAATGTGGAGATCTGAAGGTCACTTCTGACCCATGTAGGTAAACTTGATATAAACATTTAAAAAATGCTGCGCATGTTGATAAAGTAAGACAGAAAATACATGTGATGCTTTATGCTTAAACAAAACAGAATATTTACTGAAGACTTGTGTGGTATGTGCTAAAATACATTAATTTCAAAGCTATACAATAGAAACACTCAGCATTACATGAAATAACATAGAACACAGACATGGGTCATTTTTGACCCATGTCAAAAAAATGTTTTTTATCAAAAAACTGACGCTGAAAAACATAAAAGAACGGTGCATTATGATTCCAAAAAAAAGAAAAAAAATCTCAGTTGGGTCAACTTGGACTAATGTTGTGCATCAAAAGGTTAATGAGACCGCCACGACCTCCCATGCTAGCATTGGAACGTGGCCTTTTTTTTCCGTGCATGCCATGAATTAAGTTAACTAAGTTAAACCATTAACCCATTTGATAATGATTATTTATTTCCCAGGTTTGAAAAACATTGTATGTATTGATACAGCAGGACCTGATACAGTAACCTGGCAGCTTTCAGAATTCTGCTGATTCAATTTATCGGTGATGCAGGTTTATGAGAAATCCTTTCCATGTAGACTATACAAGCTGATTTAACTGAATAAGATTTAGGAGAGATGCACTGTAAGCAAGCAATGAGAGTCAGAGAGATGAATTACTGTTAAAGATTAACCCTTTGTGGACCACATCCAGACAACATGTTGCCTGGCACTCAGTACTCTGGCTCCCATCCAGGGATGAAGTCAGAGATTATTCACATCCTATCTCCAGGGAGAACCTTGTTTTGAGTCATAGTGGTGGGATGTCTTTTATTTAGATTTTGTCAGGTCTCCTCGTGTTTCTTTCTTGGATAAAGTCAAGCTTTTCTGATCTGAATAAACTCTTTGAACTTTTATTCCACGAGTGTGAGTCTGCTTCTGAGTCCTGCGTTGATCCGTGACAGATTGTTTTCAGCCCTCCCTTCTGTATTAATGATTTTGTC
>OMNM01034973.1:0-10768 GCA_900302745.1 Parablennius parvicornis | reverse complement strand
GGGCCCCGGGTGTCGCTGCAGGCCCCCTGCAACAGTCCCATCCACACCCAGTCACGCACGCACACACACAATAAAGAAAAAATCAATAAAGCCAGCAACAGGAGGAGATTCCAAGTCTCTTCCTTTTGCAAGACCAAAAACTGCTCTGACATCAGAAGGCTCTCAATCACATGATGTTGTTTGCCAAAGCTGCTGAAGAGGACAAGGTTTTTTTTCTGGCTGTGTGAGGAAATGGCATTGAGTCCTGCTTGATTTTGTAAAACTGTCAAACATTTAGTGATTTTTTCTGTTTAACAAGGGAAACAAATGTTTGGGAACAAAAAGATTACAGTTTCGATATGTTATTCTGAATGTGTTGAGATACCTAATTCAGCCGCCGGGTGGCGCATTACGCACACTCGTGGTAATGGGAGTTATAACAGATTCAACAGACTTAAACCAGTTTAGTCCACATTGAATTGTATTCATCACTTTTAAAGGCTTGAAGTGAATCAGACAAAGCGTTTTTTCAACTTTCTGGTTAAAAAAATGTCTCATATATTTAAAGGGCAGTGATACATTTAGTTTTTTCACATATGTTTATTTACATTGCCTGTAATACTAATAATTCTAATTTAAAAATTCAAGTTTTATGGTAAACGTCCAACTTTGAACTAGAACACGTCTGAAAATAAACGCTGTTTAATGTGATGCTTTTATATTACACATTTCCTCATCCGCGCACCGCCTCGTGCCCGCGCAGGTGTGGCTCTCGGGCTCGTGCCCGACACCCCTCCCCCCCAGCTGGAAAATACAAGCCCGGGCTGCGCGCACCCGTGAAGTAATTCATTGTATCAGACGGAGACGGGAGGAAGCAGCGAGCGACTCGACGCAGAGAAAACCACCGAAAAATACCCCTGCACGGCACATAAACTGAAGGTAAACTACTTTCCGGGTTACAAGTCGCCGCTTCTGTCGTGTTGTCGGTTTTAAAAGTGAGGAGGGAGGTTTATTAAAGTTATGCGGAGCTTTTTGAAGAGGCCGTGCTAGCGAGTAGCAGGCTAACGGTAGCCGAGTTAGCGACCTCGATCTCAGCCTCTTCCGCAGTTTTGTCTCGTAGTTTAAAAAAAAAAAGTACTAAGAAACCCACTCCGTGTTCAGGACAGAAACAAGTGGGCGAAACACACTCAGGCTCTGTAGTTGGCTTAAGACGAAGTGTACAAACTTATAAAAGCATTTAAAGTGTTCCGCATAGATTGGCCTAGATTGTTGAGCCGTAACAAACAATGAGGCGCCTCGGCTCATCAGGCTTCTTCCCGGTTTATCACGTTCTACATCTGAAAGCTTTTTTAAAATATAATATTTCACCTTAAACATAATTTAGAACAAATAACACCGAGACCTAATCCACTTATAGAGTGTTTCGGTATTTCCAGGTGTCAATGGAGGGCGATAATGTCAACTTGGGGGAGGTGTTGGGTTTTTAAAAACAGACAGATTGACGTTTTTGTTCCCCTAACGTAGGTGTTATGGCCGGTTTCGCCCCCCTTCCCCCCGCTGTGCCATGTGTACAGTGTGTTGTGATGTAGTTGAGTTGGGATATGGACCACCCTCCCATTCTTCCACTGCGGACTCACCAGCCATCTGTTGCCTGTGTGATGACGCCATCTTTCTGGTGACCCACCCAGTGGAGAAATATATTTTAAAAAACAATGTTTGGTGGCATAAGGACGGGAACATCTTAAAACACACAACTTCATTTTTCTGACACATCACAGTAAAGCGAGGACTTCATCTATTTATTTTTTTTTAACCAACTCGCTACATAAGTGTTGAAGAACAACAGGGGCTTGGTATTAAATTATTAGATTTTGTTATGGAGACAACTTATGTTATGCAAGTTATGATCACAATGATAATGGTACAGGTTTAGTCTAAAACCATTTTTTGGTCATCTTTTTCATGGCAGATGCCATAGTATTAAAAGACAGCATATATAGTAGCTTATTTTGCAGCAGCAGGCATTGGTGGGAGTGTGTGTGAGGTTTTACTGCAGGTTTTCATATGCTGTCACCGTCAAAGGTGTTGTCTGGATTCATATTCTCCCCTCAACAGGGGGAGATGGGTCGTGGCGACTGATCAGTATCTAAAGTGGATGTTCTGATGGGTTTTGCTTTACTTCAAGGTTTACTCTTTATTTTATCCGACTCTGCTCTGAAAACTAACCTAAAAAAAAAGCTATGCCCAATTTTTGTTTGGATATGTCTCCTTGGTACATTCAGTATAGAGGTACGTGCCAAAGGAATTTTGTTGCGTTGCTTTACCATCACTCCATCATTTTCAGAATCACAAAGAAATTTTTGTATTGATTTCCAAGATCTCATAATCACACCTAAGTATGTTTCAGAAACATGTGGAAATACAGTACAATACTTTAAGCAAACGTGAATGTTTTCATTTAACAGAGGATAAACTGAGTGTTTAAGAATATTAGGGACTCTCGAGCACTGTAGCTTTCTCAGCGGTCTACTTGCAAATTCAGGGTACACCCTGGACAGTTAATCAGTTTTCTTTGGGATCCATTAATAGTAAGTTGTACTAAGACAACAAATCATTCCAATGTTTCAAGGATACATTGATGCGGGCTGTAGAAGATAATAAGCAATATAAGATTTTAACTGGTGGGTGTTGTCAATTCTTGACTATGGGATCAAAAGTCCAGCAAATCAACATTGAAATCAATGGCAAGAATTTATTTTATGGTTAACATGTTATCAATCTTTCTCTTGCATCATGTTGTCAATCACACGTGGTTTCTGAAAGTGATTGTGATTCTAGAAGGCACGATCAGCTAATTATCCCAAGTCAAAAACATTCCTCTATACTGGCTCCACAAAGATCAGAGGGTTCAGGTTGTGACCATCTTTGCTCTGGACTTTTGGCTTTGACATTACTTTCATTATTAAATAAGGCTTCTCGTGGAATAATGCAAATTTGAATGCTTTTGCATTATTTGGTGGAATTTACAAAAAAGGCCAATAAATAATTGAATTGCATGTCTTTATAGAGCCCTGTTTGATATTCAGACAAGCTCTGTTATTGTGGAACACTCTCCATAAAGACAAGACAGATTGTTGCATTCAGCCAACAGATCAAACCACGTGTCCATACAGCCAGCCCTCATTGGACATTGTTTTATATTTTTTTATGATAGGAATCTTTTTAATCTGACGGATTACTTAAAATTGTTATTTTTTTCCCCACAGAAGTGCCTGTTAGGTGGCAGATGAAAAATGCTCGCCAACTTTCTGTCAAGTTGAAATTTTTATCAGCCGACGATGTGTTAGCCGTGAAGACTGCGTGGGTTATTTCCTCAGACACACGCACACACACACAGGCTTTTAGAAGCATCCTGTAGCCTGTATGGGGTGTTTGTAAAGGATGGGATGATGAATCATCAAGTACACAACAACCACTTTAATAATACATTAAAAGCTGTGTCATACAAGCTCACAATGCTTAATGAATACTGTTTTACTTAACACTTGATTGATCAGGGAAGCAGCCACAGAATGGCTTTGTGTTGGACAACTGGTTATGTACACACACACACACACACACACACACGCGCGAGTTGGTTTGATGATCCGGCCTGCTGTCATACACACCGGCTGTTTGAGAGGACGGCTGACAGGATTTGTCCATCTGCATAGAGAGATAACACTTACAAAGCATTGTTTTTTATAAATTTATGTTTTTTTTTTTTTTTATTATTTAAAAAAATATCTTACAAACCCCTGCTTCTAGTATCAAACATTTTGTTGAGGCAAGTCAGATGATGCGCTCATTTTGATTTTTTGACGAACTGGTTTCAGCTGTCGTCCTCCTCCGACATTGTTTATCACCTGGGTGTTCCCTGTTACTCGCTCCGTATCAATCCTCTTTGTTAATTTGATCCTGTTGGGGTGCTCCACGTCTCGCTCCTTATCCATTGTTTGTCTGTCTCTTAATTTCATCTCCTGGTCTCTTGCTGGCAAACACAGATGGGGTGTGGATTTGCAAATGTAGCACAGTCCTTCTTATCCAGCTGGATTATAATTGATCAGGTCGCGGTTACTTGTTGCTGTGCCTGTCAGGATAGGTTGCAGTATGCAGCCGTTTTATTTGTACTTGGGGTTGGGATACAAAGCTCAGTATCTGGTTGTCCAACAGGCTGCAGTTCTGGTGTTACATCATTAGCAATGCTCTACAGGCATTTTTAATTTCACAGTAACTTTGAAATTTGAGTTATTTACAGCAGCCCGAGGTGGTAGTGTGTGTGGTTGGTGGTGATTTCACATTCTGTTTGTTGGATCGATTGAAATGAGAGTCACAGCTGTGGTTTGAAAACCAGCCAGTGTGTCTTCCTCCTCCTTAGTTTTCCGAGTGTTTTATGGGCGCTAACTTGTATAAGGCCTCTGGAACCTGAAGCTGACAGGTGTGTTTGTTTATATTAGAACATTAAGTTCATTTCCCAGAATTTTTTGTCCTTTTTTTTTCTGTTAGAATAAGGTGCAAAACACAATTTTGAACTTCATGTACGAGACTGAGCAAGAATAATAACAGACATGCAAACGTCGGCACCGCAGCTAATTGTGTTGCTTGAGAGAGTAACCGAACGCCACAATAATATCAACGCTGGCTGGAATTGTGCACACATGTTGTGTTAACACCTATGTGAAGTAATTTTATGGCACACAAAATACACAAGTTTTACAGGCAGTTTTTTTATTTCTCGTTTGGTGCTAATTCCAAAGTGTGGGAGTGTTTTTACTTTTACATTAATGTGAAGGATAAGATTAAGTTAACTGTTCCCCAAATTTAGCAACCTCTTATGTACATTATGCACGTTATAAGTAGGTGGAAGACCATTTTTGTATAAAGTGTTTTCCTGTACAAATTGCAGTACTGCAGTAAAACGGGAACACTAATGTTGAGTTTGACATTTTCTGCCTTTGTGAAACGGACTCTGTTGGTTCAGACACGATAATCTCAACTCCTAATGGAGATTTTCCTGTTATCTTCCTCTCCTGCTCATTACATCCTTCCTTGTGTTTTGTCTGGATTATATTTCATGTTTCCTGTACAAAGGCTTACATAATTTGAATTTATAGCGTCCCACTGACATTGATGTTTTAACGCTGCTCTATGTTAGTTCCAGTGTCGGGACCTTTGCTCGTTGTAAAGTGTCGTTTGTAGCTTTGATAATTTGCTGATAGACACTAGGGCAGCAGTTGCTGTGAGGAGGGGGGCACACAGTCATTTCACCCGACGGTCAAACAATCCCAACACTGGCCAGACATCCACCTCCAGGCTATGGCTGCCCCCATTTTTGTCTTTCTCCTTTTTCCTCCAGTCATGAAGGGAATGGACTGATCTTTTTTGACATTGCTGTCCTACTTAGAGTATTCATCTACCATTTATAGGATGCTTGCAGCACCTCGCAGTGCACTGGTGCATTTCAGAGTGGAAACCTAATGGGAGTCAGGGGGCATTAAAAGAGAGGCTGTGAGACTGAAAGTCAATTTTAACTGACAAGAGCGATTAAACTGCTTTTGTCTGTATTTTAATCATCTCCGTGAGCTGTCACACATTCATTCAGTGTGAGTGTAAGTAGTGGACTGATGTACCGCAGCAGGTGTGTGCTGTGGAAACGTGTCACTGTGGGAAGCATATTAAAATATGCTGGGCTTTTCAAAGAAACTCCTTTTTTTTTTTTTTTGTCCAAAATGAGCTGATCGAACTGGCAACTACTGAATAAAATTTAGTTTTGAGAATGTTAAAACATGAACTGCTGATGGGTATAGGAAGAAATCATTCAAAAGACTTAGATCTGGTTTAAATACCTCCAAAATTCTGTGGAAACGTACACAACCCTCTTGCTCCTTTGGCAGAGGGCCAGCAAAGACTAGGTATGAGGAGAATTGTCTCTGAGCCCTGTGATGGAGATGGCAGGGTGGAATAACGTGATTGACACCGCCCGCCACGGCACCTCCTCACTTTGTGGAGGAAATAACCGTTCAGAGCTGTGATTTATTACCTTCCCCATGTGAGGTCCTGTTGTCCTTGTGCAGTTAAAAAGTCAGTGCACTGTGTCGGCATCCCTCCAGCTCTGCCACTGTGACAAATGTGGAGCGTTTGTGTACGTTCTGAATTAAGAAACTGTTTCTGCATGTCCACACCCAACATCTCCAGCTTTTTCTGGGGCTCGGCTCCTGAACATACGAGTAGGGAAAATTGCTATTTTCCTGTTTGTGTTTTTGACTGTCAGACTGTCAGTACAATGTGACTAATTCTGGTCGTTTTTGGCTGGAGGTTTTTTGCCACTTTTAGGTAACAAGTAGTGGGATCCATTCAGCTTAAAATCAGTTATGGTTTCACATAGTTCCTGTGTTTGGCATTTCACTAAATGTTATTTCCCAATATGGAGCTGTGGTCAAATGACACAAGACCGCCTGTCACTGAGTTTGCCCCAACTTCCCTTAGCTCAGTTGGGTAAGCTCATTCTCACACCTACGCCTGGTGGCTCTTCAAATTTCATCAATTACTGGAAGCTATGCTAGGTTTTTACTTCCTGCAAACGGGATGCTGCCTGCATCCCGTTTGTCTTTAAATAAATAGGTCAGGTATCAACCACAATGACCAGCTGTGGAAAACCATCACCTCTTCCTGAAAAGACCATTCTCATCCAATCAGGGTGTATATGCACTGACCTGGATCAAATCAAATCAAATTTTATTTCTATAGCACTTCTTCATACAGGTTTGTCACACAAAGTGAAGGCTACAAGCTGTTTATCACATGCTAGAAGAGAGCCAGATTAATTCATAATATATTGCACATCTTTGCATGTTTTTTTGTTTTTTTTTTTAATTTTGTACAATTTAGATTAGTTTCTGACATTCAGACACATGAAAAGTTGTCAGTACTCTGAGGATGTTAACCACTGCGGCTAGAGTAATTGGATAACGTGGTTTCCAGAGTTTGAAAAACGTTTTCGACATCAGATACAAACAAGTCCTTTTTGAAAACATTGTATTTTCATTTGATGGTTGAAAGGTGTCATAAGGGTGCACAGCCATCAACTGCTTACCGCAATGTCCCGATTTCTGATTTGAAAGTTATTTTGGACATGTGGGAAAATTAAACTAAACAAATGTTGATATATCCACTTCCATGTCATGGCACATTAGATTTCTACTGTGTCAAAAAACTATTTCGAGGCCTCTTCTGTTTTGTTTGCACTATTTCCAATCCACTTTATTTATGTAGCACATTTAAACAACAAAATGTTTCCAAAGTGCTGCAAACGAGACCACAAAAACATTTTGTTGATTTGGATGAAGTTCTTTACATTAGTCACTGAATACACACATGTTGATGACGTCTCATCTCATTCTCAAGTATGAAATGATTGCTTCCCCTGTCATGCTGTCTGTTATTAAATAAGCCTGGAGGTTTGTGAGACTTCCTCATTCCCAGGAACAGCATTAATCACAAATACAAAGACCATTACATTTCTGTCTTGGTTTTTTTTTTTTTCTTTCCATTAATCATATTCCTGCGCCCTCAAGGGGCTTTGAACGTCAGACTGAGCGCTAGTTTTCAGCACTGTGGTGAAATGTGTCAATTGTATTGGTGGATGGTGCAGCAGTGCATCACCACATGCCACAAAGGTTTTTTACAAATCATGTTTCTTGTTTCCTGCACAGGGATGGCCGCCATCCGGAAGAAGCTGGTGATTGTTGGAGATGGAGCCTGTGGGAAGACCTGCCTTCTGATCGTCTTCAGCAAGGACCAGTTCCCCGAAGTCTACGTCCCCACCGTGTTCGAGAACTACGTTGCCGACATCGAGGTGGACGGCAAACAGGTGAGCCCACCACTAATTGTCTGTATTGCCTTTACCACGATGAGTTACATGGAAAACCACCAGGAAGTCCCACATTAAACCCAAAATATTCACTCTGTGTGATGTCTGAATTCGTTTTTATCGGCATTGTTGAACCTCCCACACTTGGACCTAAAGGATAAAAGAAACAGAATTTTTATTTTCTTCTTTGTACTGATGTAGATTGTGAATGTCACAACACATCCCTGCATGTGTTCTACTCAGCACTGGTTTTGCACTGGTATCGAGGCTAGTGTTGTTCCCAGGGTGCTTAATCATGCTCTGCGCTTTAATTCTACCTTCAGGGCCAAGTGAGCAAGTGGTGATAACACTGTCCTCTTCCATTTTCACATCTTCCCTCACACTGTAGCAGTCATCTGCAAAGTCTGCTCATTTTCTATTAAGATCGCTGCGTATTTCTACAAGTTTGTGTCGGATCCATTCGCCTCAATCTGCACATCCAGTGTGGATACACGGGCACAAATGGAGCCAACGTTCCTGTAATTTCTTTATTGTCCCGTATGTTTGCCTTTCTGGGTGACTGCAACACACAGCCTCGCTCATCAATCACCAACTCACAAAACCTGACCTCATTCTGCCTAATGGGATTCTGGGACGTTGAGTCTTTTATTGGTTGGTTGATTCCTCAGCCCTCCCCGCTCCCCGAGCTGCTGCAGAGGACCCCAGCTACTTCTAAACTGTCACACTTCTCCAAAACGTCTTGATCCGGTTTTCTTTCCCTATTTAGCGCTGCAGTCTTTGCATACAGGATTCTGTGACTGTCATTGAGATTAGATTTTCTTTTTTTTCTTTGCTTCTCAGAAGAAATTGGTAAATTGTGAATACAATTTTTTTAATGCAGATCTTCAACACAATCTTTAAAATGTAGTATACAAATTTATGTTGCAGATAGAGGTGTTCACATCGGTACTGATTTATTTCAAATGACCTCTAAGAGACATTATAATTCCGTTAATGTGTGATTAAAACTATGAGTCAGTTTTGGGGTTTTTTTTCCATTTGTTGAGGGTTAAATCTGCTTTTGTCCTTTATCGGTCTATTACCTGCCTTCATTGTGAATTTCATGTCGATCATGGATAATAAGACGGGGTTCACATCCTCTTTTTTTTTTTTTTTCGTCTCATAGCAGTTGTTTAGTCTCATGGCTCTTCTCTGCATCAGGTGGAGTTGGCTCTGTGGGACACGGCAGGTCAGGAGGACTACGACAGGCTGAGGCCTCTCTCCTACCCAGACACTGACGTCATCCTCATGTGCTTCTCCATAGACAGCCCCGACAGCTTGGGTGAGTGCGACGCCGTCCGCTGACACAAAACACCAGGTCTCGACTTTCTCCGTCATCTTTCCGTTTTTTCCCAGTTATTTCTGGGGTCTGGAGGTTTATGTGCTTTTCCTGCCTTGAACGGAGGAAGTGCTGACATTTGCATATGCACACACTGAAACTAGCCGTTCGTCACACAGTGGCATACACTCCTGCTATGAAACAATAAGCTGGGCCTTTTCCATCATTGTGATTATGAGACTCTCTTATATGATCATGTGTGAACAGCTCTACATTAAAAAGGTGATGAAAGCTACAGAGATTAAATGTTGGATCAGTAGTAAACCAAAGACTTGTGCTAGTGGAAGTCAGTAGTCAATCTTATGTGCTCATTCTTCACACATTGCATTTCTGGTTAAGATGGCTTTCAGAATGACAAACTTAACAGTTTTTGTTGATGTTGACATACACTGTGCTTGGTAAATATTCTAACTGCCGTAACATCACATGACTTCTGTGGTTTTCTGTTGTACTGAAGGAAAAAGTAGCAGCTCCTCCTCTTGAAGTTTTAGATTATTTACTTGGTTATTAATGTTTCCCTCCCTTTCCTTTCCTATTTTTTCCTTTACGTGAAACGCAGCGAGAGAGGCAGAAGATAAAGCTCTCCTCGATCACAGGGTTGCAAAGGCTTAGTGCCGTACACATCATACTGGAAAATATGCAAATACCGATTTAATAGTTCTGTCAGTGTTTCCTTTTATTCAGTCATGACAGGCTGAAATTGCTAAAGGTTTATCCACAGCTGGAAAAATGGAAATGTACACTTCTGCGCTAGCAGGATCAAAATGAAGTTTTAAATACACACTCGCATGGTAAATGAAATGTCTTGGCTAAGCTTTATTGATGTGTTTTTTTTCTTCTTGTCTGGTATTTCTCCATCACAGAAAACATTCCAGAGAAGTGGACCCCAGAGGTGAAACACTTCTGTCCAAACGTCCCCATCATCTTGGTAGGAAACAAGAAGGACCTGCGCAACGACGAGCACACACGTCGGGAGCTGGCCAAGATGAAGCAGGTGCCTCAGTCCTTGATTTTATGCTTTTTCTCCTCGCTCACACATCTACCATTTATAATAGTTAAAACAGTGTGAAGTAATAAGGTCAGCCACATGTTGAGGGACCTTTTTAGGAGGCAAAGCACAAACTTATCAAGGTTTTCCTCATTTAGTCATCTCGGCAGCAGCTGAACAAGCAATGAAGCTTGTGCCAAATTACCAACAATAAATGTTACAGCAACGTCGAAAGCAAGCAGACGGCTCAGGCTGAGCAGTTTTTGTATAAAACTACTGAGGTCTTATTAGATGGTTTGGATTTATATTTAATTTCTTTCTTTTTAGGAAAAATTAGTCTGCAGTGACGTTTCAGAACCTAATGTTTGGTTTCCTCTTCCTCTATCAGGAGCCGGTGAAGTCGGAGGAGGGCCGGGACATGGCCGGGCGGATCGCCGCGTTCGGCTACATGGAGTGCTCGGCCAAGACCAAGGACGGCGTGCGGGAGGTGTTTGAAATGGCCACAAGGGCGGCG
>OMNM01034972.1:22903-39775 GCA_900302745.1 Parablennius parvicornis | reverse complement strand
CAGGAAACGGCACCGGAAGTGCTCCCCGGGGACGGTGCTGATTGGCCCTGCATGCGAACACGTGATCGAGGAGGACTGACACACGGAGGCGGCCATGTTGGCGAGGTCGTGACGGACCTTCGGCAAGCCGCTGCATGCATAAAAATGTATTTCTTTTTGGGGCCAACAGGGTTTTTTTTTTGTTCTTTTTTTTTCAAGATTTCCAAACACTAGAACTTGTTTTTTTGTCGCTGCAATAGTTACAGGAGAAAAACAAAACGTGTGTGGGGTATAACAAACCAAAGATGCTAATAGACCTTTATAACGATGTACTAAAAAAAATAAGCAATTCAGCTTAAAATGTATATACCACCTGTAGAACATTCATTCATTCATTCATGAATTTCTAACCCCAAAAATAAAGCTACCTCGTTTTATTGGGTCATGTGTGATGTTTTATGAGTAAAATGATTTGAATTTCAATTAATTTTTTAGCTCACATAAATTTCTTTTAGCTCTGTTTGACTGGTCCTCAGAGTGTCAATGGAAAATCCTGAGTCAAATGAAGAATACTGTTATTATTGGCTTCATTACATCTAAAATGGTCACATTTTTCACATTATTGGTTAGTTCTAGCAAATACTACCTCACAAAATGGATGTCAGTGGAAAAGAGATGAAAAAAATAGTTATTTACTTATTGTATGTACTGATATTGAGACTGAAAACTTTCCAACACTGCAAAAGACTGAGAAAAAGCGACACAGAGCAACAGTAGCTCGTAGTAAAAAAGTTCCCTTTTTAACAAGAGATTATTATTATTAATCACAATAAACCCAGGGCAACAACCATCTTCAGTATTGTGATGCATCTTGGCACTTTAGTACCATTTTAATGTGTGTTTTTACATCTTTTACTGTTTTTTTTTGTACATTTTATCGTTGTCTTTAGTTACCATTTAACTCTTAAGTTGTGTGTTTGGCAAAAATAATTTCATTCATGTGTGTGCCTGTGGGGTATATGTCTCAATAAGAATAAAGATATGATATCTATTAGATAATAATTTTTGGGCAAAACTCAAGTCATCTTATGTCTTGACCCTTAATAATTGCGTTAGTCTTTCATGTGGCCCTTTGGGGAAATTAGTCGCTCACCCCTGACTTAAAGCATCATAGACTTCATGCAGTGATATGTTGAACAAAGCAGCAAATAAGTCATAAAAAAGAAAATATAAATTTAATGCCTTTTTGAAATGTCCATGTTTTTACAGTAAAATGAAATGTGTCTTCATGTGTATGTTTTTTTTTTTTTTTAAAGCAAAGGAGAATAAAACCTGAACCACGGATACCAACAGCAGAAAGTAAAAGACAATTTAAAGGCATTCAGAATCATCACTTTTCTTAAACACCATATGAAGTTAGATTGTTGTGTCAGTTGAAGGAAATTTCTCTGGTTAAGCGCTATTTAGTGAAACATGAAGTTGTAATCTAAAAATTCCACTCCTCTCCTCACACAGTACAGACAGAAAGGCCTCAGTCAGACTCCAAGAGGATCTCGATGCTTTCAGGAGGCAGTGCCCAGTCCTCCTGACTGAGGAGGGAGTGCAGGTGAGCTGCGGTGGCGTTTTCCCTCTGTCGGATACGCCAGTAAAGCAGCATGGCGAACACTCGCTCTGTGTGGGTCGAGTGGTCCTCTTCAATCTGCTCCAGCTTCACAGAAGGGATGTCCAGACCCATTCTGCCTATTTCCCTCCAGGACCGGCCGACTGCGCGAGCCACAGACATCAGCTGCTTCTCCTTCACTAAGCCTGGACCTGTGTCATGAGACAGAGAAAGAGGAAGTAGGGGAAGGTTTGGTCGTTTAAAGGGAAGGAAACTTTCGCAGTTCTGAGACTCACCATTAATGTGCTTCTTTTTCGCTGGAATCAAGTCTTGTGTTTCAGGTGTCCCTCTTCTCTTTGTTAATGTTTCTTTATTACCTGGCATATAAAAAAAACAAACAAAAAAAAAAAACAACCAAAAAACATCAAACTTGCATTTTCAACACACAAACAAATAGTATTCACAAATGAGACTTCTGAGAAGAATGATGTTCTACCTGTGGACAGTGAGTCGACTTGCAGATCCATCACAAAAGAAAGCATTGGGAAGGTTTCCTGCATTGGCTGTTCTTTCAACAGTTCCAACAGACCTCGCGCTGCTTCGGGGCCTCTCTGGAGGACATGATCCAAAAGATCCGTCACCTTCTCGGTGGGGACGCGGCAAGATTTCACCTGCTGGTAACCGTGAGGAGACAGCAGACAGCGAGAGTCTGCATGCTGCAGGACGAAGTCAGCATCCGCACTCAGGACTTCAATGAGCTTTGCTTTCTGGCTTCTTAGCAGCTGGATCACTGCTGCAGGTTCTTCGGTCATTGTGGCAATGTCCATTTAATGAAAAAAAAAAAAAAAAAAAGGCTACAGGATGGTTTAAGCAACCAAAAATGTTTTTTTTCTAATTGTGTTTTATATTTATGTGAAACACCTTTCTACGTTGTACACATTGAAATTGCTTCTTTCCTATGTTGAGCAATGGGGTGAACAATTTCAATCTGGGATTATTTCAATATAATAATTTCTATTCTATTCTACCATCAAGACACATTACTTGTTTGTGCAAATTTACTTTCCAAATGTCTAATTCTGAAAAGCAGTCGACTTTAAATCTATTTCTATACTTAAGATTCCATCTAGAGGAAAGTATTTTATTCCTTCTTGTTTATTCTGATTATATTTGAGATTATTTCTCTAATTTAAACTGTCTTTTACTATTGTTATTAACTTATTTAATAGTTGTTACTGCTTAATTTTATAAACTACAGGTCCCATATAATATAGATACAATCATTATCATTAAAACAAGTATATGTATTTTAATATTTTTGCTGCTCTGGTATACTGAATCAATTTATATGTTATTGGATATTTTAAGTAATGCACGCACAAGATGTAAATTCAGGAGTTAGAATATATTACCTTAATTATTTCCCCAAAGTGCACTTTTAAGAAGCATACGAGCACATATGTCCCCAAATTTAAATCAGTTTTCCCACGTTTATGTATTTATGAATGAACACATCCGTGTTTCCAGGCTCGTGCACAGTTGACATCCACCTTCGGAAGTGAAACAAAGCGCTCATTACCAGTCAACACAACATAAAGCAAGGCGCTAATAACACGTTCCTTATCCTCTCATTACCTCACGTAATAGCGACATAGAGCTCAAACACAAAGCTATACTTTAGCCGTGCTTTACGAAACAGAACAAAACAAAAAAAAAAACAGTCAAGACATTTCCTCCTTCTTTCTCCCGCTGATTTTTTCTTCTTTGTGTACTTTGTGACGGAATCCGGCCACAGAAAGAAAACATCTGCCCCTCTTGCACTCACTGGTCTTTGCTGCCATCTAGTGGACGGAGGCCAAATGTAAAAGCAGGCTGATTCTGACGCTTCAGTGCCATCTGCCGGAGTCTCTCCGACACGGCACGCATTTAAAAGTACTAGTTTTTCTTTATTTTCTTAGTTTTATTTTTTGCATAACACAATAAATAAATAAATAAATAAAGTGGGGAGTGGGGTTTATGTGAAACTTCAACCTGATAGGTGAAACTTGTTCATGCATTTATTTTCAATAGGCTTGACTGATGTAACGGTGTGTTTACAGGTCAGTAACCCCCCCCCCCAAAAAAAACCCAAAACAAAACAAAAAAAAAAAAAAAAAAAAAAAAAAAAAAAAAAAAAAAAAAAAAAAAACACTACAAATTGGAGAAAACACTCGATTTAAATGAAAGAAATGATGTTTGATTTTTGTATTAAAAATTATGTGAAATATTCAAAAATCAAAGATGTCAGAGTTTAAATATTTTTGTGAGAAAATGCATTGCTCTGTTGTGCTTTTTGACCAATGTCCTCCTTCCTGCTGTCTGTGTAAACCATTTTCCCACAGAGTGCAAGCAACACTTATTTGTATTGTGAATGCAGTTATTCTCAAGTGTGACAGAGAAGGTGGGCTTTAACTGGCAGAGATTGCATTGACTTCTTCCATCAAAAACAGCAAAATCTTTTTCCAGCAAAAGTAATTGCCCATCACTCTTCTGAACGACTGAACCCTCAAGCTAATCTTGCACTTTTGATGCATTCGCCACCTTTAATCCTTTTTCAAAGCTTGCGAAAATCTGTTGGCTGGTAGCGCTGACTCACTTTCCCTACGACCTGACTGCATGTTTCTCTTCCCAGCTTAGATGACCATTTGGATATAGTTTAGTTTTCCAATGATTTTGTCATGTCTCTTGCTCACACATAAACAAGATTAAATAGTCATTAGAACACAAATACATCATCTTTTACACCATAAAGAGCGGTTGAAAGGTAACGTCAGTTGCCACAACCTGCCCCAAAGCTTCCAAGGGACTGTCAGAGGAAGCAGAGAGGCCACCATAGAACAGAAGAGACAGACAAGCCTGTTGGTGACCTGCTAAGAGGAAGCCAACAAAAAAATAACCATGGAATCGTCTGGTTGACCGATAGCACGTCCCCATGACAGTAACGTCAAGACACTAACTAACCTCCTTTGAACTCTTTGTCGGGTTGGGTGACATCTTATTGAACCACAGACTGCCAACTCTGACATCCTGAGCTCTTCTACTTTCTATCATTGCATCACGTTTCACTGCCACAGAAACATATCAATGCATCCTTCCGTTTTGTTACATTGAAAATATGTATGACTTTGTTTTATCGGTCCTGTCCCAAAAAACCCCAGGACGAGAATGTGTCTGGAGTGTCTGGTCATATCGTGATGCCAGTTTTTATTCATCCTTGGTCTGATATTCTCTTTTCTTCTCTGATTTTGACCTGATGTTTACTGTGTAAATCAGTTTGTCTTTATGAAAGAAAAGGTTTTGTGAAATAACAACCACATTTTTTCTCTTTTTTGCTGTTGCTTACTATAAATAAAAATATATTGCCTTGTAGTTGAATTAAGGACAGGCATAGATCCCTATTTGAATTCAATTGAAATATCTAGAGTTCTGCTGAATTCATTCTAAAAAAAAATACGTAACTGTCAAACGTTTTGCATTGAAGACTCATTTTCAAAGAAGAGTGGTTAACAAGCAAAAGAAAAAAAATGTATTACCAGAAAATAACACAAAATAATGAACCATTCTTGGAAGGCATTCACTTTTTCCGTCCTTTAAAAAAAAAAAAAAAAAATCTTTATTTCAGTGATTCCAAAGAGCGCAATGAGGGAAATCCCCACTCACGGTAAAATACAATCTTTACTTCTGCTGTAAAACTATTAACACATCTGTCTGCACCATTCCAGATGGTTGTTTTGTGAACTGAAGAAGCTTTTCTTTTTTTCTGGTGTATGTCACAGAAAAGCTTTTAACAGCGTTGCTTCAAAAGGGCATAATGGTGCTAAAACTTCTGACCTATAACAGAATCATTAGAAATGCAATTGACATTTGTTTCTGCAGAGAAGAGAGAAAGTGTCAAAGCCAGAATCTCAGTGGAACCCGCTGTGCAGTGTCATGAAAACTTATGTGAAATACCCCTCAAAAAATTGACAAAAGAAATAAAAATTTGTCTTGTTTTCATATATTAAAAAAAAAGGCCCAGCCTCTATATTTGATCGTGTCCAGTTAAATAAATGTAACTAAAGATAGGCCATCTTCCTGCAGTTTCACACTCATTTTCAGGTTGGTCTGTGTCTGGGCTAATTTAATCAAAAAGTGGAGACTCCCCGTTGTCTACAGATAAAGCACTGAGCGCAAGAGGTGTGGCTCGACTACATTATCTATAAATAACTTTCCAGAAACCAGCGGTGTGATTAACTAGACGGTCAGTCTCCTCTCGCTTGTCTGACATGGGCTTGTATCTTTGTATCTTTGCCTGTCAAAAGAAACCAAAGCCAGCATGTGAGCACAGCCATGTAGTCATTAGCTCTTTAGGGTGTTATGGTACAGAGGTTTCTTTAAGTCTCTTTTGACCTATGAGAAAGGTTTATGTCAACTCCATGAGCCTAGGGGGAAATATTTGTCTGAAATTCAAATACTGAGACCATCTACAGTGGGGAAACAACAAAGCACACGACTTGTGCTTCACTAACTGACAAACCATTTCTTCTTCTTCCACCGCTGGTGACCGAGTCTGGTGATACACTCTTTGGAACTGAGTGGAGCCTGCTTGTATGTAGAATTGAGAGGCTGTAATTTGACACCAGCGTCACTTCTTAGAAGCGATGATAAAGAAGTCTGTGAAAATCTGATATCGGCTGGTGCAGCCTGGATAAAATCGAGCAATTGTATGCAGTGAGGCAAATTATCTGACTAACTAGGAACACAAAATTTCCTTTTCAGGAAATAGAAATGAACAAAACAAATAATGTGTATAAAAATGACTGAATTATGTGATTACAAAGTAAATGTATCATCTCTCCTCTGCCAAAGCATGTATGTCTTTCTTAGTACCTGTTGCATTTGGTTCATGAAGAGACTTAAGATCAGCCTCTTTTATTTCTTTAGTCAATTATACTTTCTGAACATCGACACAAATGTGTGTGTGTGTGTGGGGGGGGTCATGAGGTTCTTCTGCTGCATTTCTCTCGCTTTATTGCAAAAAGACATTAGCCGTTGCCATGAGAGCAAGTGATCAAAATTTCAGACAGAGATTAGATCATTAAGCCGGGCGCACAGCGGACGTGATCAAATGATGATATTCATTCTTGATATGTCACAGAGAGTCACTGTTTGTAAGCTTCAGCCAGGCACGTTTTGCTTCATCTTGTTTCAATTCATATTATTTTTAGCTCTGTGAATGCACAAAATTATCAAAGCCTTGGAAAATATCCACAAAGAAACTACTTGTTGGTGGTGGCCACCACCGCGTCTGTGGCCAGAGGCAAGCTTCTCACATTCCATGAATGGGCTGAAGGAAAATAGATCAAGGACTTTCTGGAATGTCCCAAAACTGAAGTGAAAGCCAGTCTCTTGAAGACAGATGAATGGGTCTGATACTGATAGTGGCACCATGGAAATCCCCTCTTAAGTTCTGAGAAAGTAGAAACTAAATATCTTTTCTTGTCAAAGCAGAAAAATACTGGTCTGAAGCAAAGAGCAGTTTTTTTCAGAATGCGATGATACCACTCATTAATTTCACTCCCATTACGTTTTAGTTGTGTATAATGTACATCATACACATTGATGATGATAAAAAAGACAGTGAGGCTGTGTTGACATTCAATGGTTTTGTCCTGGTGGAGCAGTCCATTTATGAATATCTAAATGTAATATTTAGTGTAATAACCTGTCTCAGCATTGGCAACAGTAGAAAACTTCCAGAGCAAGTAAATTCTTCAAGAGAGAGACAGATTGTTAGTGATGTGTAACGGTGATGTATAAATGAATGCAGAGTGAGAAAACGAGTGACGGGTTCAGGCCCATAAAGAAGGTCTCCTTCTATTATCTAACCTATTGTGTCTTCGTGAGGAAACTGTCCAAAGTGATCTAAGTCAGTGCTCACTATAAGCTTTATCAAAGCACTTATCAAAGTTTTAAACCTAAACTTGGACTTACAGAGTGTGTAAACCATCCAAACCTTGCAGCTAACTAATCAATTTCTTTTCTTGTCTTTTTCTTGAGCTCAGAGGAGTCATTGGGCATTTTATGCTTTTAACAGTTATTATTCATTGGTGTGAGCATTGAAGGAATTTCTGTGGCTTTTTTTTTTTTTTTTTTTTTTACACATTTCTAAGCTGATAATGAATTCTCAGCATGCAAAAACACCCAAAAAAAGTAGACAAAATACTTACCCAGGGCGAAGCATTGTCTCCCTGGATATCAGACATCTATTGTATTTCTCGACAAGTTTTGTGACGCAAGTTATAATTCTTCAAATTTCCTTCAATATTTTCCAAAAGTAAATATTGTTAAATGTAAAGCAAAAGTCATTGGTTATTTTTCCACCCTATATGCAGGTCACCAAGCAAACATCAGCCCCAGTGGTCCGCTCATTGTCCCATTGAACACATTCTGATGCAGTCGAGTAGGTTTAAATCTGCAGAAAGGTTATGAATGAGTCATGATAATGTCTCATGGAATCCACGAATTCGAGAACTGAGCCGGAGGAGTATGTTAAGATCAAGAAAGTGCTCAGTGGGCAAATTCCTGGAAGTATTATGAAACACATTTGCAGTGTCCTCCAATAACTCATCATATTTCAGTTTTTTATCAAATATTTTTATCTGGAGCAATTATGCTCATTTTCACATTTACTTCAAATTCTGGGACTAACTTATGCTTATCCCTCATGCAGCCCCTCGGTTCACCCTCTCTGATTCAAACAATTTAGCTTCTGTCTCATTAGGGCACCTCAGCAGAATGGAAAGTTCTTATTCATTATGCTTTAAACAGGAAGCTTCCCATCAGTGACAAGCTCATTAGTGTGATTCAGTATGCCGGAGTCCTCTCAAAGCCATCGTCATTTACCTCAGATGACGAGGGGACAGAAAATGAGAAACACTGCAGGACAGTGAGAACTAGTTTCCCAAGGACAAGGTATCAAGTTGTGCAGGTAAGCTCCCTGAGAGTAGCTAACTCATAGACTAACATACCATGACAGACCAGACTATAAGAATGAAGTTGGGATTATCAGTTCATTTAGCTCCATGTGTTAAAAGACTGGAATTTGGTCTCTACAGACTGAATGAGGCTGATTCAGGAGTGACAAGAGAGGGACAATCGAAAGTTAAGTCTCTCTTTTCTTAGTGTCACAATATATTTTCATAAACTACACCTGGTTCAAAACACTGCAGGACAAACAATCATCACATCGTGTAAGTGTTTTACATTTCGTGTTGTCATCATGAATCAGTTTCACATAATCAAGTTTTAATTTTCAAAGTTGCTTGTTACACTGTTGCGCTGTGCTGTTGCTGCTGTATTGGCCAGATAGATCCCGTTTAAAAAAAAAAAAAAAAAAAAAAAAAGGGGTTTGATTTCAAAGGGACTCACCTTCATTAAACGAAGCTGTTAACAGTAATGTACATTCGCAAACACATTAGGTCCATCTGAGAGGTCAGTTTTTAGTTTTTTCTTTCCTCTGTAGAGGTAATAATGCCTGTAACGTGTGCAACTGAGGGACAAAACAAGTAAAGACCTTTTTATTTTGCTGCGGTGCTTTAATGGGAAGAGAACAGGGGTAGCTTGTCCCTGCAATCACAGAGGACCCTTCAGCTACCTCTCAAGCATCCGGTGTATTTTGGTCCATGTCGCCACTCAGGAAGAGCGGTGGAATAAGACTAATGGATTATTCTCTCCACGGCTTATCTTCATTAAAAAGGAAGATCCAGTGTGTGCGACACCACGGTCCCACCAGTGCACAGATTAGATGAAAACAAAAAAGGTAGCAAAGTGAACACGGACTAATGAGGCTAAGTGGAGCCGTATTGGTAAACCCGGTGGGGGAAGGCCGCGCATTACAGCGGAAATGAGGATGAATGTTATTGGACAGGCCGAGCAGCACTGTAACCAGGCAGGGAGCAGCTGTCAGGATGTGTGTGGAAGGGCTTGCGTCACGGAAGGGATAATTCTGAGAAGGAGGCTGAGACCACAAGCTCCAGCTTCGGCTCGCGTCCTCCTCCTCCTCCTCCACCTCACCCACTCAGCACTCTCCCCAGCCACTCCGGACGTTAGCCACTTTTTTCCTTCTCCCACTTCACTGTGCGAACACCCCTCACTCCATCACATACGCACTTCCTTTTTAATTGGCTCCTATTATTCCATAGCTTCTGCTCATATTGATGTTCTCAACACTCCATCTGGGGTTTTGTAACCTTAAGTGGCTGAATGAACAGTTATGGGGCTCAGTTTCAGGCAAGCTTTGAAGTTTGCTCCTCTGAAGGATGGTAAATTCCTGTCTGGATGGCTATACCTAATCACAAATCTGAACACCTAACACAGATTTATCAAAACAAAACAAGATTTGAAGTTGAAAGTTGCAAGTTCATTTTTAAGCATTCGCTTCAAATCAATCGCATGATGATATCCCTGAATGTGTAACGGATAAACATACCGTATCCTGCATTCATAAATGCTCACTGAGCCTTTGTGGTTGAAAAATTTGTACGTTTATTTTTCAGCAACAAAAACCCCATAACTTAAAAAAGTTGCCCGCTAACATGTAGAAACCTGCTGCACACAAACAAGTCAAATTGTATGTTCTTTCTGTGCGTGTGAGTCATGCAAATTGTTAAAGGAAACCTGAGATCACTTTCAGCTCAAAATGAATATTTTTCTCATGAGGATGACAAAAAAAAGTGGTGCTTAACATTAATTTACCTTCCAAACAGTAGTTTAGTTGATAGAAAATTAAATGAAGAAAAGTCCTTGATGGAGCTTGAAGCTATTGTCAGAGTCGACCCTCAATCAACCTGTAACAGTGTTTACTCCACTTTATTTGTTTACTCCACAGCATATGAGAGTATATGAGAACATCGTCCACAGGATTAATGCATACTTACATTTTTAAGAAGTGATGTCAGGTGTCCAGTAAGTTTGTTTGGTGTTCTCTACAATCAATAATCACACCAGTAAAAGCTAATTGTGAAACAATATGAGCATTTTGTGAATTAGTGGTTGAGGTTAGGCTGCTGCAGTCTGCTATATTGTTGTTGTGTAATAAATACTTTCGTACATCAGGTCTACTATGTAAATGGATTTCACTTTTCACTTTCATTGAGCAGATCATAGTGAACTTTACATTGTTCAAATTCACCCATTCCCACCCCGCTTTAGGTGACTACCCCATGGCATTGAACCCACAAAATTGATATTGGAATGTCCGTTACAATTGACTATGTCTAGTTCTCATTAACACTAAATTGTTTTATCTACCATGTTTATTGGATGTTAAGCGCTAGAAAATGATTCATCAAACTAATAAGTCAAGGTTCTACTGGGGATTGAACCCAGGTCCTTCTGCGTGTAAAGCAGATGTGATAACCACTACGCTATGGAACCTGCATGTGAACACATAATTTGCAACATAACAGAGTAAAGCAAAAAGTAAGGTCAACAAAGTCTATTCACACTACTCCCGAACAAAGTCCAGGGTTTAACCGGAAACAAGAGTAACAATGAGAAAACTGACAGTGCAGCATTGAAGTATAAGGTTTCCACAAAAAAAGTATAAAAAAAATCCAAAATTGTATTTTATCACACCTCATCTATTTCCCATATTTGCTCTGTTTTGTCAGTGCACATGAAATATCAGAAACCTAGTGATTCCACTCTCTATCAGCACGCAGAACTGAAATACCAACAACCTTTGGTGAAATCCTTGATGAAATCCAAGTACAAGTGTGTTACAAACTTGAGATGGCTACAAAAACATGTCAGTTGAAACAAATGCTTATTTGACCAACACCATACTTATCTAAAGTTACTATAGGATATTCTCCTTTATCTAATATATTATAAACATAGTGTTTGATTGTCTCTTGAATTATAGAAGAGACAACATTTCATTATGGAAACAACGTACATAAAATAAATTCAACAATGTATTTTCTTCAATTAAATGTAATCTAATGTGATTAACAGTGGATCGCAGGCTGGTACAAAGTGTTTTAGCAGTCGCTGACTCCACATCAGCAAATGACTGGTTATTATATATTAATGATTAAAGCAGCATGTACAGAGCTCAGTAGACACAGCTGCGCACACGGAAATTCCGCCAAACAAGCCTCGGCTCGTATATTATTAGCCATCACAACAGTCATTTGCTGTTCTTTTGACCTACCAAACAGTTCGCAGTAGGTGACACGATGACTCACACTCACACTCAGAGTCGGAGGCACCGAACACCACATCCTGCTTCACAACTCCATGGCTTGTATCATCGCGGTGCCCCATTAATTATTATATTAAAAGAAAGGAACGAATAACCAAGTCTGAATCTTCACCATTCATTAAGAAGCAAATGATCTGTGGTCTGTGTCTTCACAAGTCGGTTGTGTGGCGAGAACAACACTCAAAGCAGAGGAGGAGCAACTTTTCTATTTTCAATTGTTAGAGGTTTCCCCATCAGTCATCACTTCAGAGTCATTAACATATTGTCCATTGGGCACATCTATTCAGCCGTTGGGAGAATAAAGTGAAACGGGACGTATCTAGATAAGACTAATTGCCATTTGAACATTAATGGAGTGTAATCTTTATCTCAATCCTGTTCACTATAATGCTAATTTTACAAGCTGTGACTAAACATGGATCCGTCCTCTTAAGATGTGCATCTGTTGGGTTTATATTGGCTATAAATGTAGCTATATTGCATTGATGGATTATTAATAGAAATATCAATCTTAGTTAAGAAAGCCATTTTCTGCAAAAAGTACCAAAAAGCATCATCCAGTCCTTCTTTATCTACGTTATTGTCACTGGATCTTTAATTTCCAGCTTATATAAAACAAGGAGCAGAAGTAGACACAATCACACATGTGTTGACAATTAAGGGCTAATTTCTAATTACCAATCACTCCGAGTTGTGTGTCTTTGGATTGGTGAGGAATCCCATGGCCTAAGAATAACAAAACTCCAAAATATCTCTACAGTTACATTGCTCACCACTGCAAAACTTTTCCACTCAGTAAGAAATCCCACTAAATTAGATATGTTCAGGATTTGATGTCCTAGTATTTACTGAAATGGAAATGACCACAAATTAAAGGGAATGCCAATGACAGTACATAGTGATTGTACCATTATTGGTACACAGTTTCTCTGAAGAAATGGAAAACTAAGAAGTAAGCTGGAAATATGTTGGTTATTAACAATGAAAATGTAAGGTCTTTCCAACAAAACAGTGACCACATCATTTTGATTAGGATGGGTCTTCATCAGGAACTTTGCAATCGACTGTTTAACAACAGAAATCAATAAACAGTAACTATACGTTAATGTCTTGTAAAGTTAGCGCATGTCAGATGAAACCATGTTCTGATCATTTTCTTAATTCAACATGATATTTTGAAATTATTGCACTGACATGTGACAAAAGTAGGGAGTGACCAACATTCACACAAAAGCACAATGAAACTACATCAATGCCAGCGGCTTGAAACATTTGCAGCTTTGTCGCCCTGTGATGAAAATTGTATTTAAGAGTTGTATTAATCAGCTTTTCAACAATTTCATATACGTCTTGTTGGTCCAAAAACATTGGATTTAAAGTGTATTGCCCCAAATCCAGCTTTTCCTTGATTTGAATATTCAGCCATATGAGCGGCATTTAAAATCTGCTGAGTCCTTGTGAGCTGCACTGGTTCCGCCCAGACATGCCCATCTTGGGAAGAGGAGGAAGTACCTCCTCTCATGGTGCCATGTGCCAGAGTGGAGCTGCCTAATTGTGAGAGGTTCAAAGGGATTGGCTTGGAACCTTGATTAGGATTGGCTAAACTCAAAATGACACTATATAGGGTTTGATTTCTGATTCGCTTGTTGAAGCAATAAACTTCAAAAAATGAAAGATGCCAGGGAGGGAGATGACAGATTTTCTTCAGTTCTAGGGCATCATTTCGAGGTATGGGGACACATATCACTGTTGAAAAACCATTCAAAAGTGAATTTTGCATAACATGACCCTTAATAAATCAGCTAAAGTCACCAGATAATTTCTTCCTTATGTGTAATACATTATCTTGTTTGTCACTTTAAGGTATGAGTGGGATATATTATTAGTATCTACTGTGAGGGATCACACGGGGATACACAGGTAGAGAGAGCAGAGGAAATGTGACGATGATTAATAAAAAAATCAAACGTTCTTGCACCATTTCTACTGTTTCTACTGCATACTTGCTGACAATGGTAAAACCCCTCATCTGCACTAGCAAGATTTTTCTCTTCTTACTTCTATTCATTTTAAATATCTCATCTCAGTATCTCCGCGCAAACTGTTTCAACATCTGAGACATAACAGCTTGGACTCACAATCACTGAGGGAGTAAAGTAGAGACACAACAAGGGAAAGATAAGAATCTGCATTTGGGGCTGCACATCTCGTCGTCTTTATGGAATTCCATCCGTTAGCACATTTTCGAAGGTAAGTGCACCAGACAGCTCTTTCATCCCTGGTGGTCCCAGAATCAGCACCACGGACAGCGGCTATGACACACCATTCTGCAGAATGCTGTAATTGTTTGGTAACTGTTTAGTTCAGCTGTGAATCAGAGGCCTCAGGTCACATAAAGTCGCATTAACATGATCTCTTGCTGCAAAAGGGGGAAAAAAAATGGAAAAATGCTGATCTTTCCATGTTAAAGCAACTAGTCTGCTCAAACTGTTGGCGAGTCACACAAATTGTCTTTCTGTAAATATTTTTTTTTAAAGAATTTAAGTTTATTGTATGTATAGTAAATCTGCAAATTCAAATAAAAGTAATTTAAAACTACTACTACAAAAAAAAGACATTAGCTGATTTTCAAATAGTGAAACAGACTAAGGTGAACAAAAATAAACGAGTTTACTTGCTAATTTTCTGCCACGGACAACCAGAATGAAAATGTCACAACATGAATATTAATTGTTAAGGTTGAATCTTGCAACTTTAATTATTCTGTAAGCGTGTAATAAGTTTGTATTTTTTTAATAGTTAGAAAAAAGCAAACTACAAGTGATAAACACTTTTAGCAAAGTTCAGGACAACAGTTGTTAATGCAAATTCAGACAAATCTACCGAAAATGATTCAGGTTAAATTGTATGAACAAGAAAAGCCAAAGCAAACAATATGGGTAAGGGTAATCTGATATTAAAGGAAAATGTGCTGAAAAAGCTTAGCTGACTAAGCTAAGCTAATGACTAGACAGGAGCAAACTGCTAGCCGGCTACACCTTTAATTGCAATGCTGGGGGAAATTACGGAATGGATCATTAAGAATTTCATGTAAATGTGCCAGTGGTTTGGTGCATTTAAACAACATCAGGAAGATCAGGAAATAGGGAAAAATAGAAAAAAGAAAAAAAAGAAGAGAAAAAAGAGAAAAGGGGAATAAAGAAAAAAAATCTTCTCGAGAGGAAGCCACACTGTAATGGTTTTTGATTTTTTCAAATGAAATTTTATTCTTAAAAATCAATTAGCATTTGTGTTCAAAAAGAGAAGCAAAAAAAAGAAAAGAAAGAAAAAGCCAGTTTAATTATATGTTTAATTCTCTTACTCATAATTACCTCAGCAGCTCACACAATGCTGAAATCAAGCTAAACTGTCCATGCACACCTCCAACAATTCACAGGTGGGTGTTTTCATGGACTTTTCAAAATTATTTAATTATGTTCGCACACCCACATTTTGACTTGCTTGCAAACTGAATGCTAGTGTCTTCTCACATTCAATGTTTTAATTCATTACCAGTGAGGCCGCTCCAGAAAATTCTTCACATCACCCAGCGGTCTGGGCTCCTAACAAGGTCTGTGGATCTTAATCCAGCTGTCAGATATCATTGGAAGGAGAGGGGAGAATACATGGGAAATCTCTTGTTTAGGGAGGATTTTTTTGTCCCTCCCAGCATGACCCAGATTTGACTGTTCATGTTCAGCTTTTCCTGCGAGAAGATCTAATCTCTTGTTTACACGGCACTACAAATCTCATTTTTGTTTTGTTCGTGTGTAAATCCACCAAACAGCATTTGCATTTGCTGTATTATTAGTATCCTCAGTACCATTTCTGAAAAAAGAAAAAAAAAAGGCATCTTCATTATCATCTGCTTCTTAACAGGTTCTTATGCAATGCTTGTTTAGAGTCACAGGCAGGAGCTCAGCACCGACTAAAACAATGATGGTCTGGGTTGTCTGTCTTTCCACTTGCGTAAATGGGAGTGATTGTGTCAGCTATGATGTCACGCTCTGATGTGCATCAGGTCACTATGGTTACAGCAATCTGCTCGTAATGAAGCCCAGGGATTGGATTTCCACTCCGGCAACAGGTCTGCAAGGACGAGTTTATGGTCTGAAAGGGTTGTGTCCGGTAGATGGGAGGAAGTCCTAAAAATGCATTGGAGTGTGATTCTCTCTCTTTCTCTCTCTCTCTCTCTCTCAAGCTCTGCAAGTCACCTTGAAAGGTCTTCACTTTATAGAAGGTGTAGGGCAAAGTTCCCTAATTTCACTCCAAAAAAGGTGTCAGTTCCTGTTTGTCCATATTGGGTCTATTTTTAGACTCTGCTGATGAGTCTACAACAGCTCGCTACTTTACATAGCCTCGCCGATGACCGCGGCGTCGTCAGGAGTAATGTTATAAAACAGGCAGCCAGTGTGTCCTCCTCCCATCTGTTCTCTCTCCTCTGTCTCCATCTCTCCGTGTTCCATGACGCAAAGCCTGAGTGGGAGTGGACAAACCTTCTGCTCCCTGAGAGGACTGAGTGGGCCGCCGCCATCCGCTGTGTACGCACCAGAGATGGAGGCAAGCAGAGATGGAGGTATATCAGTAGAAAGAGAGAGAGAGAGGAGTCAGAGGGAAGAGAAGGCCTTTAGAACAAAAGCAAGTGGAAGCTCGATGGGAGGTGGGGGTAGGAATAGTTGACAGGGATGGATCTGGAGAAAAGTAATTGATGGGGATGAATAGAAAAGGGGGGAGAAAGAGGAGATAAGTATGGTAGCGGGGGTGTAAGGGTAATAATGGGGGAGATAAGGATAGAGGAGTGGAAGAATAGGCATTGAGAATGTGAAAGCAGCAGTCGGAAAGGAAGTAAATCAGTGTTTGTGTGGACAGGCCTTGAATTACATCCTGGGGACAGATGATCGCAAACAAAAGAGTTTGGAATACATAGATATTTACTCTGCTGCCTTACCTGTGAAGTGTATAGATT